>LKNJ01002192.1:0-123965 GCA_002120245.1 Maccullochella peelii | reverse complement strand
TATATATATATATATATATATGTTTTAATGCATGTGTGGAGGGGATCTTTAAGTAAAAGTGCCAATACAACAGTGTAAAAATACTCTGTTACAAGTAAAGTCCTGCATTCAAACTCTAACTTAAGTAAAAGTACAAAAGTATAAGCATCACAATATATTTAAAGTACCAAAAGTAAAAGTACTCATTATGCAGAGTGGTCCATTTAAGAATAAAATATATAATATTATTGGAATATAATTATTGATCCATTAATGTGTACATCACTTTAATGTTGCAGCAGGAAAAGGTGGCGCTAATTTGAATTACTTTATATTCTGCTGGGTAGCTTAACCTATAATGATATATTATAATGTATTAGTTGATTTATATTTTGTATTAATAATCTAAACCTGCAAAGTAACTAGCAACTAAAGTTATTAAATAAATGTAGTGGAGTAAAAAGTACAATATTTCCTTCTGAAATGTAGTGGAGTAGAGAATAAAGTTGCATAAAATGAAAATACTCAAGTAATGTATAAGTACCTCAAAACTGTACTTAAGTACAGTACTTTCCACCACTCCTCCTATTTCAAACTATTCAACTGTTTTAGGACCCAGATGAATTTACTAGAAACATACAGATTGCTAAATCACGCAGTAAACAGTTGTTGCATTGTACAGTTTTACATTTGCTTTCATGCCAGGATTTTTTGCCAGACAAAAAAAAGAAGTGCTCCAGTGACAGGAGTCATGTTACACTGTGTGAGCGTCGTCATGTAAACTGTTGGATGTGGCTCTGTAGTGTGTAGTCATCCAAAGTGCCCGAGGCGTGCAGCCCGAGGCCTGACTTGACCTCCTCTGATTTTACCTGCTGTTACACAGATTGCCACAGACCGCTCTATTGTTAGGGTAAGTGGTAGTTAGCAGGTCCCAGGTGAGTATGGGCTCTGGAATTGGAAACTTGCATCTGCATCACAAATGCTTCTGTGTTTTTTCCACTCGTAAGTGCTTTCTGTTGTGATATCAAAAGCCACCGTCCTGTCGCCAAACAAATGCACTTCTTGTGACATGTGCTAAAACCTTTGTTGTGCTATAAAACTACTCAGCAGTCATTCTTTGAATCAATTATCTCAGGACCTTGGCTTTTATATCAAAACCAAATGCAGTGCCGTGTACTCTGAGGTTTATCTACAGAAGATCTGGTGTTCTTTATACTGCATATTAAACCTAAAATCTTGCTTAACAGACATTTTTAGTCTTACTGTTCATTTAGAAATGTACCGGTTGAGTTCATGTCTAAACTGTTGTGTCTAATTCATGTACTGAGTGTTATTTGTTATGTTTGTTCGGAGGTAAAGAACTACCTATCTTTCGTTTCTCTCTATGAAAAGTACCACCTTACTTTCTTTTACTGTGTTGAAGTATTTTTTCCGTCTGCACTTTCTTGGAGCCAAAGACTTCTCTTGTCCCGAGAATTAATTTTGAGTATCTTCTTTAGATATATTGGACAAACACATATGTAAATAGACTTTTATAAAGAAATATAGACCATTGGGACGTTATTAGTCCCTAATTGTTTTTAATGAACGTATTGGATCAATTCGATACAAATTGGGAAACAAATTTGGCAAAGACAGATATAAATTCTTTATAAAACTCACTCTATTTGATATATATACATATTTTATATGCATATATAGCTGAGTATGCATGCATGGACACTATTTGTCCATGTGTGCATACTTGTCTGTGTTTTGTCATCATCAATCATGACATAAATTTCTTTCATTTATTTCATGCCATTTTCATTCATAGCTGTCATCCAAGGGTCATTCAACAGCGGAATACCATTTTGTTTTGTCTGTTTTGGATGTAGAATAGAGTGGAAGTCTAAATTTGCTAAAAGATGACATAACAACCAAACCAAATCTAAACCTCAAAAATTAAGTAATTGTGTTCCTAACTGTGGAATGTCCCAAAATACACAAAAACTCAAAAACTAAAATATGGCTTTTCAAATATCTTCTACCTGTCTTTTATGATCATTTATTATTGTTGTTATTATTTTATTTTTTATTTAAAACTTATATAATTGCTCAGAAAATATATGCAGTTCCTTGACTAATGTGTTGATAAAACTATCTATGTGATATTGCTTTATTCAGTGCTCTTCACAATGTTTTTGGACTTTCTCTTGTATTTTAAAAAAAATATTGCTACTTTTCCCCCAAAGGTTTAAACATGAACAAGAATTTACTTAAGCATTTGAATTAATTTTATGATTCTCACTGTGTACATGTCTTTCTGCACTCCATATAGGTGTCCTTGATAAGCCTGGTAGCAAATTCACTGGGATATTCCGACTTTGCTGCCATCAAGTCCCTGAGGACCCTGCGGGCTTTAAGACCTCTCAGAGCTCTATCCAGATTTGAGGGCATGCGGGTGAGGGGAAAAAAAACGTTTTCCGAACGACACTGATGTCACATATCCCCTTTACAACAGAGTTTCTGTTGATTTGTAACGTGCTAATTAATCTCAGGATCACTACCTCCACCAAGGAGGGTATTTTTTCACTCTAGTTTATTCATTATTCTGTCTGACAACTGGATAATCCCCGAGTTATAAAACGATTCCCATCACATTTGACATAAAGTTCAGACCAAGGAAATGGGACTTCCACTGTTTGATGATGATAGTTTTTAGCCATGGCTCTAGAGATGGCAAGGCTGGACAGTTAATTAGTCAGTTGGTCTAATTGACCACTTTGGTCTAGATTGAAATATCCCAACAACTATTTGATGGATTGCTGTGAAATTTCGTTCATGGTTTTTGGAGGATTAATCCGAATACCTTTGGTGATCCCTTTACTTTTCCTCTAGCGCCACCATGAGATTCACATTTGTGATTTTGAGTGAAATTTCTCAACAGCTGCTGGATGGACTACCATGAAATTTGGTTCAGAAATGTATGCCCCCCTCAGGATGAGTTGTAATAACTTTGGCAATCCTCCAATACTTCTAATACTTTGGTTTATGGCCAAATACCTGCAAAACTAATAACATTCCCATCAGCCTCAGCTATACTTCGTGTTTAGTGCTAAGTAGCAAATGTTAGCATGCTAGCACGCTAAACTAAGATGGTGAACATGGTAAACATTACACCTGCTAAACATCAGTATGTTAACATTGTTAGCATAGTGAGGTTAGCATTTAGCTCAAAACATCACTGTGCGGCATGGCTGTGGACTTGTTTAGTCATGACTATGAAACTTACAGTTCTATAGCAAATTATACAAGCTTGTTTTCCATTTAATTAGATCTACCCTGAAAATATAGGTGATTTCTTTAAGAAGTTTGAGAAATGTTACATTTCAGCTTGAAGGCACTTAGTCAACACAAACTGATGTTTAAATCAGCTTAAGTCTGTTGCCTGTTTGGCTTCAAGTTAAAATTACTAGCTAAATAAGAACTAGCTTCATAATCAGACTGAACTGCCATGAATTGCTGTAAAAATCAAAGATGTGAGCAGCGATTCGGAGATCTGAAACCAGGCTAGTAGAGAACCTCAGTGCTGTGAGACTTACCTGTATCTTACCTGTTGCTCACCAGGTGGTCGTGAACGCTCTTATAGGAGCCATCCCCTCCATTATGAATGTGCTGCTCGTGTGTCTTATCTTCTGGCTCATCTTCAGCATCATGGGGGTCAACCTGTTCGCTGGCAAGTTCGGGAAGTGTGTGAACAGAACAGGCTTCATCCACAATGTCTCTGTAGTCAACAACAAGTCAGAGTGCCTCGGTATGAATGACACCCAGTTCTACTGGACAAAAGTGAAGGTCAACTTCGACAATGTGGGACTTGGCTACCTTTCCCTTCTGCAAGTGGTGAGTTTTTTTGTGCTGCACTGTTTGGAGTTTGTCAAATCTGTCAAACACACTGAATTAATGTGATCATAATATTAGTTTTGTAATAAATTGTATTGTATTATAGGCTACATTCAAAGGATGGATGGAAATAATGCATGCAGCTGTTGATTCAAGAGGAGTAAGTATGTCTTATCTACTTCTAGCGCCTATATCATAGACATGTTACAGTAACCAGCTGACTTATAAAACTGTTTGGTTTCAGGTGGAGGAACAACCCATCAGAGAAATCAACCTCTACATGTACCTATACTTTGTCGTCTTCATCATATTCGGCTCCTTCTTCACCCTCAATCTCTTCATCGGTGTCATTATTGACAATTTCAATCAGCAGAAAAGAAAGATGAGTATTGACAACACTGATGTCAGGCCTGGATCACATGGTATTTGCAAGTAATCAGCCACACAGGCTCAGTCACAAAGAATTACAAAGTCATGGATTTCAAATGTACATATTTCATTCTCCAGGAAAACCAAATATGAAGAATTGTGTGCAAATATTAACGCTGTTTTGAAGGAAACAGCTTGTTTTTGCCACCCTGTGTTGATCACCGAACAATTCTTTTAACATTTCACTGTAAAAAATAATGTTAGGTGTTTTTGCCTATACTTAGGTGGACAGGATATCTTCATGACTGAAGAACAGAAGAAGTACTACAACGCTATGAAGAAGTTAGGATCTAAAAAGCCTCAAAAGCCAATACCAAGGCCTGCGGTAAAATAATATAATTCTCAAATGTAACACCTTTTTCACTCATTGACTAGTTTTTGTACAACATCCTAATCATATATATATATAAATACATATATATTTGTATATGTACCTTTTCTTACATATTTCATGTTGTATTAATAATCCCTAATCCTGCATATAATCCTGCCTACTAACATTCTTGATAATGTTGTACTAATAATGTTACATTCACGGACTGATTTGCCATTTGTATTTCCCAATCCTAGAACATTCTCCAAGCCTTCTTCTTCGATCTCGTGTCCAAGCAAGCCTTTGACATCATGATCATGATGCTCATCATCGTCAACATGGTGACCATGATGGTGGAAACCGATGAGCAGTCAGAACGCATGGAGTCCATCCTCAACAAGATCAACCTGGCCTTCATCGTGATCTTCACCACCGAATGCCTGATCAAGATCTTTGCCCTCCGTTGTTATTTCTTCACAGTTGCATGGAACATCTTTGATTTTGTGGTGATAATTCTCTCTATTGTGGGTAAGTAGAGACACACTGCAAAAAAGAAATACCCCATTAACTATTACCTCTCTTCTGGCAGTATCCATGTGTTCATATTTAATGCTGATCCATATCCAGGTGCAGAATAAAATGTCTAAACATTTTCTAATATTCGAATAACAGACATAGAGGATTGTTGACAAAGCCTTGACAAAGGCTTTGTAGTTAATTCTTTATTTTCGTCCTTCTTCCCATTGATGCTAATTACTGTAACTCTATGTCATAAAAGATACATATGTAGCTGCTGTTCAACAAATTACAATGTGTATGAAAGTCTTAAAGCTGCATTAACTGCACAGTCGGATGAAAGTTTTTTGTGGGTTTGTGGCTACGAGCGTCCCCTTTCACATTGTTAATATAAAAATGTTGATTAGTGCAGCTTTAAGTATATTTAAGTGCATCTTTGTGCAATGAGACAAACATACTCTTGCCTTGTTTTGTCTGTCTTTTCAGGTATTGTTCTTGCAGACATCATTGAGAAGTACTTTGTATCTCCGACCCTGTTTCGTGTCATCAGACTGGCAAGGATAGGACGTGTACTTCGACTTATACGTGCAGCCAAAGGAATAAGGACTCTACTGTTTGCCTTAATGATGTCCATGCCAGCACTGTTCAACATTGGCCTCCTGCTTTTCCTCGTCATGTTCATCTATGCTATCTTCGGTATGGCGAACTTTGCCTATGTGAAAAAACAAGATGGGGTTGACGACATGTTCAACTTTGAGACCTTTGGGAATAGTATGATCTGCCTTTTTCAGATCAGCACCTCGGCAGGTTGGGACAACCTCCTGAGTCCTATAATGTCCAGCTCCCCAGAAGAGTGCGACGTTAACTTTGTCAATACTGGCACTAACACCCGGGGAAACTGTGGCAGCCCCTCAGTGGGCATAGCTTTCTTTGTCAGTTACATAATCATTTCTTTCCTCATTGTGGTAAATATGTATATAGCTATCATTCTGGAGAACTTCAGCGTTGCCACAGAGGAGAGTACAGAGCCCCTGAGTGAGGATGACTTTGAAATGTTTTACGAGGTTTGGGAGAAGTTTGATTCTGAGGCCACACAGTTCATTGAGTTTTCTATGCTGTCAAGCTTCGCTGACACTTTGTCGGAGCCGCTGCGCATACCCAAGCCCAACAGGATCAAGCTGATCTCCATGGACCTCCCCATGGTCAGCGGGGATAGGATCCACTGCCTGGACATCCTGTTTGCCTTCACAAAGCGTGTCCTGGGAGAGTCGGGTGAAATGGATGCCCTCAAGCAGCAAATGGAGGAGAAGTTCATGATGACCAACCCGTCCAAGATCTCCCACGAGCCCATCACTTCCACACTGCGCCGCAAACTGGAGGAGGTGTCTGCGATCATCATCCAGAGGTGTTACAGGAGGCATCTGGTGCGCCGGCAGATGAAGCAGGCATCCTACCTCTACAGACAAATAAACTACGAGACTGTAGTGGATGTTGAGAATGCTCCAGAAACGGAGGGGCTTATAGCCTCCATGATACAGCACTATGGACCTGTTGGGGTGGAGGTTGTACAAACAACAGAGGACACTCTAATGTCCTCACCACCATCTTATGAAAGTGTGACCAGGGCAGCTAGTGGCCGCTCTGAGGTCGTCAGATCAATATCTAGAGACTCTGAACTCGGGGAGCCTGGTGAAAACTACGAGGAAACTTTTCTTTGAGACTCAATTGTGTGGAGAGTGTTTGTGTGGGTTTTGTCTGTTCTGTTTACAGCAGAAAATATAGCTCAAAATAACTCATGGTCAAAGATATGAAGTTTATATATATATATATATATATATATATATATATACACATATATATATTAGGAGATGCCAAGGAAATATGCAATATTTTTAAGTAACTCACAGCCTGTTTAAATTGAACAACCCAGAAGTCAATTTTGTTACACAGTCACAACCTCCATGAGAGGAGGAGGACTCTGAAGTTAAACTTGTCCTCTCACCATCTTAAAAGTTAACATTTGGCAGATCGAAATCAAGATAGAAAAAAAATTATGCACTCTATTTTTAATGTATTTATATATTAAACATGAATAACCCATGGGCTTACATGTGTCACCTACATTCACTCAAAACACCACATGATCTGCAGTTTTTTTTTCATATGAGTAATCACTGAAAATCAACTTCACCACAGAAAACCATTGTGAATATTAAATTCTTATCTATAATTTTCATTAAGTAAAACTTGCTGTGCAATACTTTTTAAGAAAAAGACATTATTGAACTGTACAACAAACACTTGCAGTAGCTAACAAAGTAAAGTAGCTAACAAAAAACAAATTCAGCTAAACTTTAGCAACACAGGAAACAACATTTGAGAGATCGTAAGAACAGATCCGATCAGTTGTAATTACTAACCTGTGTTTGTAACAAAAAATAATTTATGAAAAAATATATTTGTGTGAGAAAATGTTCAACAGGTTTTTCACATTTTCTACAAATACAATGTCTTTTGTGCACATGTCCAGATGTTTTCATACTGATACAAATTCCACAATTCCAAGTGCTCAGAGGTTTTGAAACACTTTTACAGCCGTGTGGCTGTCTGGTTCACCAAGATACTGTAGCCACGCAGCTGATAAAACAACAGGCCGGCAAGCTAAAAGCAGATTGAGAATATTCTTCACTTCAAACCAAACATTTCCCAGTAAGATGCTATACTGTAGCTAGCAGGCTATTTTGCCAACTAACGTTGACATGACGAGTGAGTTTGCATTCACGACTGTAGCTGCTTTGAAGCTCTTTTACTAATATGATTTGAACCAAAGCTAACAGTTGCTCATAATATTTTCCTGTTTCAATTTTCACATTTTAAATTTAAGGAAAAACACATAACTAATTGTAAGCCAAAATCGTGAATTAATAATAATAATTTCTAATGTTTGGGATTTTTTTAAATTCATGAATTGTGTGATCAATGAAATCATTTCTTGATATGCACTGTGATTGAATGAGCTTCACACTGTATGTGATTATAGAGATATGGCCCCTGGTTAAAATAGCAAGTGTATTCAGGTCATGACACAAATACATGAAGAAAAGCACGATTTCTTGTTATTTGATTATCCAGTATATACTGCTACTAATATGAAGAAATATACTGTAATGTTTCTTATGTGGAAAAACTACAATTTCTAATAATTTTGTCAAACATAGCACATTGCAAGTTTAACTTGTATCGATGTATCGATTACAAAGAAGGGCTGTGTGTACTAATAATCCCTGAATTATGTGCCTGATTTTGATCGTCATCCGCACAATTCTCTGAATCTCTTTGATCTGATGGATGTGGATTGGAAGAGCATGAATGCACTGAAAGTTCATTTTGTAAACAACTTTGAGGCTGTGTAATGTATGTAAAGCTAATTTTTAGCTATTTTTTGTAATGTATTTATATTGAAAGACCATTTCAGTGACTCTCATGATGGCCAACAAAATATGATCAAATTATATAAATATACTGTGTTCATTTTTATATAAAAGACTTTCCTTGAGAACCTGATTGTCTGTATTGCATTTAGGTTGATCATTTCATGGATTGTTTTATTAGATGGTAATAAAACTCTTTTCCATATTTGTGGGTTTTCCAACTCTCAGTACAGTTCTAATAGTTGGATGACACATATATAATGGTTAACACATTGCAGTTTACTTATTTTAATATTTAACTTTTATAGATATGGTTTTGAATATACTGTACTGTATTGAAAAACAAAAGCAAAATTCAAAACTGTGCACTGTGTCTCCATTTTCACATGAGGAACCAGTTAGCTGATTTGACCTCATTACAAGGCAGGGCGCCGTTAAATCTCTCTCTCTGAGTCCATGTGTAAAAAAACAGGACAGATGTGCACAAACCTCTGCATCTCTATGGCTGGCTGTCCCTGTGAGTGTATTGCCCTAGCTTGAATTTGTTCATAATGCCTCCACAAATGCAGCACAATCACGTAAAACCCCTCAACGATGTAGCCGAAATGATCTGTGCTGATTAATGATTTCTTATATTCATTGAAGTATGTTACAGAGTGGAGGCTTACGCACAAAGGAATACTACACTGCAATGCTGCTGCGCAATTTAGCGCCAAAAAATCGACTGCAGTCGTGGAAAAATCCAATAATAAATATTGCACAGCCATAAAAAAATAATAAAACCAAAGAAACTGGGTTTTTTCTATTTTTTGCCATTTGTGTGTAACTCTTCCTTCTTCAAGACATCAGTTACAAAAGTGTTTTGTTATGTTTGTATTTCAGTGCCGAATTCAAGTTAATAGTTGAGCAATGCCACAGTTTTCAGTTTGGAAAAAATCATCAAGGGTGCCAATTTGGATTTAGCCCCAAAGAGATTTCCTCTCTCTGGTTGTCGGGGTGGTCAAATCCAACTCTGACCAGCTGGGACAGAGGGATAATCTGTGTGTAAAAAAAAATCACTTGTTTTAATTACACACTCACAGACACACAAATGCACGCACTTGCTCTCTCTCTCTCTCTTTAACACACACACACACATACAGTACACATGTGGACATACATGCATTAACACTACTACCACACACACACACACACAATACTTTTGCCATCCATCGTCATAATAGACAGATGCTTACTTTGAATTTAATTTGGGTTTGTGCGTGAAGTGCCAGAAAAATGTGACTTGACTGAATGTGACTTGGTAATTGATCTGATTTTTAAGCGTTTGGACATGTGGCGGAGATTATAGCTTCATCAGAGAGAGCAAACATTTTAAAAAAGATTAAAAAGGCACTATGTCTAATTACAAAATGCACCAGCACATGGTAAAATGCAGCAATGTCAACTTAATGCATTACAAATCATCTACATATAATGTGGACATGCTAAACTCTAATACAAAAGACATTTGATGAATTGCGTGTTCTGTGTGTGCCATTTTTTCACATAACATTAAAGGAAGGTCATGAGTCTCATCGAGTCTCGTCATCATGAGTCAAAGAGGTCAGTGGGAATACAATTCATTTTTCAACATAGTATATGTGTCTTTAAATCTGTCTGTTGCTGGAGTGAATTTAAACATTTGAAATATGTATAACCTATACTCAAGTCAATTTTTTTATTAGTAATTATTGTTATTACTTGAAGACTTTATAAGTAAGAAAATGATCAGTAAACACTAAAACTAGTTTGTGGTGTTTTAAGGGGAAGCAGGACTCATTGTGTTTTTTGTTTTTTTATGAATCTCTGACTTTTTTCTGGCATTTGTGATGGTGCTTTTTTATGGAAGCTCATTTCTGCCAAGAAAAAGTTAGCTATGATTTTTAAAAAAAGTCAAAATTAGTCAAAATTGTATTATCTCATAATTTTGACATGGTTCAGTTAAAATGGCGAACTTGTTAGCAGTTGCCCATACACATCCTGTGGATAAAGAGCAACATTAGCATTCATTTAGAGTCATGTTTTTGGCCACCTGGCAAATGTAAGTCCAATATTCACTTTCTTTTTAGTTCTGTTTTTGGTCTCCACTAACTCCTGAGGGAAATATGTTTAGCTGCTTAATGCTCCACTATGTTCACTAGCTAGTTGTTAACTTTGTCTGTCTACAGTTTAGTGCTGTGCAGGTAGTGTACAGTGAGTTTATCAGAGCTTTTTGACTGAAAACAGATGTGTGCTGCTGCTGGAAAAGAAACTATGAGTGGTTAGACTGAACCAAAACAATAAAGTTATGATTGTTAAACAAAGACAATGAGCTGAAAGACACTATAAAGCTCCATAGAGTTGAGGGGAACTGCAGAGTCAGGTAAAAATGATCTGTGCGTTCATCACAAGCTACACATACACATCATTTGATAGTTGTTATTATAAAATATTTATTTTAGTAGTCTAGATTTTTACTGACTCAGTCAACATTTTTCTAATTTGGCATCTCAAAACTAGCATCATAATTTTGACTTGAATTGTATAAGTAATTTTATTTTTATCATGCATAACTACTTTTCTTTTCTTTGTTTTTCCATTTCCTGTCAGAAATACATAGATTTGTTGTAATACATACTGTAAACGACTGCTAATGTTTCCTTTTACTCACCCACTAGACAGTAGCCAGGATTTCAGAAATACTGAGGTCATGATGCCAAGTGCTACCCCACCCCATAAAAAAATATTTTGACATTATACAACAGTTAAGTTTTATTAATATGTATTTTTATTGTAATGTATCTTTTCTTGGCCAAAAAAACAGCACATCAGAGGACTCAAACACCCAAATTTCCAGATAAAAATACTGAGGACATGACCTTGTTATGCTCAGTGGCAGCTACAGCCCTGCTCACCAATGTCCCCTCTGTGCTGAATTTCATGGAGGAATTTGCTTGCTATATGTCTCGTAATGGAAGTGCAATCGATCCAGTGATTAGGACACTACATATAAAGTTTACGAGCTACTTTTACTAAAATTCAAAGTTACACTTAGCCTATGTATTAGCTATGCCTGCAAGTTATCAGCCCTGTGCCGCTGGTTGGCTGTTGGTGGTGACAAAGTAAATATCGAGTTTGGCGTCACTAAAAGGGCTGAGAATCCAAAAAAAGAAGAGTAGAAGAAATAGCCTTTTTAGGTACAAGAGGGCCCTTCTGTCAGTCACCGTGCACTGCAGGGATTTACTTGGTGTCATGGTGGCTAATGCTGCCCAGATGGTCTGATGAGGCACTATCTAATTACTTTTCCCATGGTTCCTCTATTTCTGATAAATACTTATTAGTCCCTCTCTGTTCATTCACTGCCACCTCCAGGGGATTCATGTATCTACAGATCAGTCTGAAGAATGACTGTAGGTTTAGTTTGTTGGCGCCTACAGGTGATGCTCTGACTGGTGTCCTAAATTAGAGAGAGACAAGAGGCCATTAAGGAGAACAAAGAGGCCAACAACATGAAATACTTATGACTAACTGGAGAACATGTGGTAGAGATTTCAGAGGACAATCTTGATATTAAGAGTAAAGTTTACTTTTAGAACTGATATAGATCCACTACATAGTTACAAAAGTAATGAAACCAAAGAAGCAGACAAACTGAACAATGCTGGGGAAGATGTATCACACAAGCATTTATGTATATTTGTTGATTTACTGTGTTTTTATGATTTCCCTTGCTTCATTCTCTGTGTAGTTTCAGTGTGATCCCAGGTTTTACATCAGTCTCTCAGATAACAGGTCACATGTAGGTTGTAGGTCATGATTTGTTATATTTACATGTGCACAAGTGTAGTTCAGGGATTCTCAGAGAGGCTTGGAAAGAGGTTGATTTTACATTATACGTGTACATTATAGCTACATAACAGTAGGCCTGCATTTTGCCTTCAAGTGATGCATAGATATTTTTGTATCTTGTCATGCTATGTGACTGTGTTATTTTTATGTGGTAATTGGCTATTAAGTAGAAATTAATTAATCTGAGTCAAATGTGTTAAAAGAAATGATGAAAATTACGAAACGATACGGAAACTACATCCTGAAAACTTACAGTTTTGGCTGCTGCGAGTGAGCTGTTTGTAGCCGACGGTGGGTGGCGGTAAAGCAACAGGATGTCAACCGAAATACACAACACGAAGAAGTAGAGTCAGGAAGTGGAGTACAGCTGCATTTGAGCAGCGAGAAGCAAGCTGCGAGGTGTTTTGACAGCTAGTCACTCCAGGAGGAAGACATTTTTTAATTAGGAAACATTCTTCACTGTCAGTTCAACTATCCTAGCTCTTCGGGGGAATAAAATGGGTAAAGTTTTGTATTTTGCTGGGGTCGTGTCGGTTTGTTTTGATGTTGTTAGCTTGTCTGCTAACATCAACTCCCTAGCTTTGACTTCTTAAACTTATAACAGTCATAATAGTTCCTCGAGGTATTTTAGATTGATATAATGCGAGGGGAGAAGCCATTGCAGTTTATACTATATTTATTTAATTTGGGGCATATAACGAACAGAATAATTAGGTTTTGCACTTCGTTGAGAAACTGTTTTTGTTGTGCATCTCTACCCCCAGACAGTCAAGCCCAGCAACTAATGCTAATACGTAAGGGGGCTAGTGCCTCTCTAAATGCTAACTGTGAAAAAGAAAATGAATGAACCTAAACGATACTTTTTGGGCACCTAAAGGGCTTCATTTAGTTGAGCTTTTTCTCTTAAAATTTTATTAACCAAGTAAAAGTCACACTGAGGTTAAAATCTCTTTTTCAAAAGAGAGCAAGCCAAGAAGGCAGCATTAAAACACTAAACACATCAACTGGCTAAGAAATTGGTCACATACTATACTCAATATCCATTACCAGTAAAAAAAACTAATGCTACATGCAGTGTTTCCTACTGTTGTCACACATTATGTGGTTTATATGACTGCTGCCTAATCATACAGCATTGTGTGTGTGCCAAATGATGAACAGGCCACTTTGTTGGTGTGTTTGAAGTGTGATTGTATGACTCGTCTGCTGAAAGGAGCCCATGTTTTCATCACCTGTTCTCTCAGTACAGCTTTCTGCCAGTAACGTGGAGACTGTCCATTATGGTATAGATAGCTTTATGTTTCTGGTGTGAGAATAATATCTCCACAGTGACCCTCCTCCACCCCCTTGCAGAGGGTCCCCTGCCCCTGTCCTCGCTGAGGCTCCTGGTTCCACCCCTGCGGGTGATGTCGGCTGTGATGTGGAAGGTGGTTCGTCTGAGGAACATCAAGCATTACGGGAAAGTGGAGGAGTTTTTGTCCTTGGTGACTGAAGCCATCCCTGACATCTTGACAGGCAGACAGATGAGACTGCTCACTCTGGGCTTAAGAGCAAAGGTACGAGATACAGATGCACTATATATCAACATACTGTTGTTTTATTTATTTATGCTAATATATTAGCTTTAAAAAGTCATATTTGTATCAGGTATCATTTGCTTTGTCTTGAAGATATTATCCATAATTCATTTGACTTGCAAATGGATAATAGGCTTTTTCTCTTGACCTACTATAACTTAAAGCATCTAAAAACTGAAATCCTTGACTTTCTGCACATTCAAACTTAAAGCAAAGATGATGGCGCACCTAGTATCACATTTGTAGATAGAACATCAGATGTCATCAGAGAAAAATCAGTGTAGTGGTGTTAAATGCATTATATTGTTGTAAGTTATTCCTGTAATTTGTGATATGTGATATGAACAGATACAAGCTGGCAGTTCTTCACTGTGGTGCACGTAGCTCCACAGTGGGATTCTTGAGTTTTCTTACTTGTCAGTGACTCTTGCTTAATGGCTTTTCCAGATGACATTACAGATGTTAAGTTCTGAACAGTCAGAGGATCTCAGAGGTGTCAAAATCCACTTGGACAGCCCCCTGCCACCCAGCTCAAAACAGGTGTGTGACTTTTTAAATCAAGGACATTAAATGTTGTCTGTTTTAAGAAGCATCCTGCTTTTTTTTGATGTGTATGTTTTATTTGACAGGTTCATCCAGGAAATGAAGCTCTTGAAGACAACTTTGTCAGACTTGTTCAAAGACTCCTGGAGGACCCAAAAGGGAGAGAGCACTTCCTCAAGGTGTGTCTCTGATTCTGCCTTTCGTTGTTGGTTTCAACATGAAAAGGAAGTAGTTTGTTTGATTTCTAAATGATGCAGTAACATGGGGATTTTTACAGCCATGCTTTGGGTTGAAATTGTTCACTTCACAGAATGTGTTTCCTGTGGAGTATGGGCCTGACTTTGATGCAGCTCTGGAGACACTGGTTTGCGAGTTCTTCACCAGACTGGAAGAGTTGCTGCTTATACCAGACTTTAAGCAGGTGAAGACAGCAACTTATGACATAAAGATTGCAGTTTCCAGAGATTGGTTGTCTGGCTCCAGTCCATCAAAATAATAGTTTTGTTTGTTTGACAAAGACTGCAGTGTGGATCAGTGATACACCCTCTGTGCTAGAAGAGTACATGCAGTGTGTATCCAAAGCAGACGATCTCAAACTCCTGCTCAGAAGCAGGGTCCACTGTGGGAATATGGCCAAGATGGATACCAGTGGTAAGTCTGTCTGCCTGGGATACCAGCCAGGTTTTTTTTTTTATGTGCATATTAGTGCTGAAACAATCAGTCAATTAACTGATGAGTCGAGTCATCATAGAGTGATTTATCAAGCAACAAAAAGCCAAACATTTGCTGTTTTTTTCATTGTAAGTTGATATCTTTGGGTTTTGGACAGTTGGTCAGACAAAACGAACATTTGTTCACTATTTTATGACATTTATAAAGATAGGTAATGACAATTATTATTAGTTGCAGCCCCAGTGCAGATTAGTACCACTTTGACACCCTTAAATGGACAAAATGTAAACGAATAATTCTCTCATTTTTTTATTTCTCTTTTTTCAAACAGTGCCCTCTCCGTCAGAGCAGCGGCTCTTCTTATCATTGTCTCTCCCTCCTTCACTGCCAGAGACCAATGCCAAAGATGTGGAATCAAACAAGCAAACGTTTGAAAACCAAAGAGAACCTGAGGGGATTTCTCCTCAGCAGGCCAGAGATACAGGGATACAGGATGCAAGATGGCCATCTGAGGAGGAAACAAACATTCTGCACAGCGGCAATGCAGAACAAACAACAGGAGGGAAATGCAGTGACAGCATTCCTGATGCTCACATTGTGGAGGAGTATGATGACCGAGTGTCAGCCACCTGCCGAGCTCCTTCTGCATCTGCTCTGAGTCCTGTATTGTCCAGCTCTATGATTGGTTCTCCACGGCAGAGGGTTGCACACAAATGCACTCAGTGTGGAAAGTGTTTCATTTACCGATATGAACTCCTGGAGCATCAGAGACTGCACACTGGAGAAAACCCTTATAGGTGCTCTCAGTGTGGCAAGGCCTTTAGGAGGACCTCTGACCTGTCAACTCACAGGCGGACACAGTGCATAAAAGCAGCTTATATTTGTATCAAATGCGGGAATAGCTTTCAATCTATACAGGACAAATTTAGACACCAATGTGTTCATAGTGTCCAGAAGTTTGACTGTTCTCAGTGCGGAAAAAGCTTTAAGAAAATGCACTTGCTGGGTAAGCACGAGCTGACTCACACCCAGAACCGTATTTTCACATGCAGACAGTGTGGGGAAGTGTACCCCAGCATGAGTGAGCTGAGATCCCACCAGAAGATTCATCCTCCCGAGCTGTCCAATCAGTGCATGCAGTGTGGGAAATTTTTCAGCTCTGTTGCCTGTTTGACAGCCCACGAGCTGCGCCACAGGCAACAGAGGACCCAGATTTGTGCCCGTTGTGGCAAAGCTTTCAAGAACAAACATGACCTGAGCCTTCACATGCGTAGCCACACAGGCGAGAGGCCGTTTCAGTGCACATACTGCGGAAAACGCTTCTCGGTGTCAGGAAACCTGAACATACACATAAGGACCCACACTGGAGAGAAGCCGTATCTGTGCTCTGACTGCGGCAAGGCTTTTGTTTCAGCCGGCGAGCTGCAGATACACAGACGCACCCACACAGGTGAAAGGCCTTACAAGTGCACTGTGTGTGGGAGAGGATTCACCATGGCGAGCAAAGTGACACTTCATATGCGCGTTCACACCGGGGAGCGCCCTTATGTCTGCTCCGAGTGTGGAAAGGGGTTTTCACGTGGCAGTGAACTGAAAAAACACACTATGAACCATACAGGGGTTCGACCCTACGCCTGTCAGCTGTGTGCAAAGACTTACACGTGCCACAATCACCTGAAGAGACACTTGAAAACTCATAGTGTAATGCAAAACCAGTCTGTCTGATTCCACTAATTACCATATGGCATTTTTTCAAATGAATATTGTATTCATTCAACTAGCCTGCACCGACTGTGGTGTTGACTTTATGCACTGTGTAACCGGTTTCACACTCACCCTCTCTTGTAAGAACTATGTTTCAAAAGTTCTTGTTTTCCAGATCTGTTCAGACTGTATCCTCTAAAAAGTGTATTACTTTTGGTCTCTAAGAAAACATACAACAACAACAAACAATAAATCCCAGCTAGGCTATGGAAGTACCCTGTTTGTTTGTTACTGCCAACAGAAGAATGTGTACTTGAATCCAACATGAAACATCCTGCGATGGTTTTCCACAATAACAACATTCTCTGTTTGTGATCTCTGAACATAATAACAAATTAGACAACTGAAAGAAATACAGGCTCCTGTAATCCTGTTTTTTCTAGATTTTATTCAAAGCAAAAATTCTTCGTTATTTTTAAATTTAGCTTATACAAATATTTAATCAAAACATTTTACCTTCAAATAATCTGGATGATTTTGAGACATTAAAAAACATGAGGGATATAAGAAAATACATTTGATCAAGTTTGCTTTTAAGATTTAGTTATTTGATTGTTCGGGAAGGCGGTGCATCTCATTTTGACCGTCGAGTAAATAGAAGTCGCTTTATCCGGGCTGCCCAGTGAAGCAAAACGAGCCTCGCTGTTACAAACTGACAGTGACTGGGATAAGGCTCCCAGAATGAACAACGTGTTTCAGGAAGAAGTTGGCGCCTGAGGCCCCGTATGCGGTTAGCTAGTAGGCTAACCGAAAGTTTGAAAGATATTGCATTGTAATGGTTTTTCTTTCCATCGTTACTGAAGAATTCCACAATGAACGACATGGGTATGTATTCGCTTGCGAAGCTCGGCAGAACGGTGTGTTTTCCGCTTCTTATGCGGCTAGTCGAAGAGCTAAAGCGAAGGATTAGCCGAGGCTGAACAGGCCTAGACTAATCCCTGGAACAAGAATCGTTTTCCCCAATAATAGGCCGGTTTTACCAGGCAACGTCAGCGGCCTTTTGGCTCGTCTGGTAACGTTAGCCAACGCTTTGCATTGACCACAAACAGTAACGATATCTCGTTTTTAGAAACGTTTTTCTACGGTCGAAGAGGGTTTTAGAAATGTATCAAACGCAACACTGTAACACAACTGTTTGGTCTTTTTGACTGACAGTTAGCAAGAGCCATCTTAATTTGAAATAAAGTGACTAACGTTATCTGTTTGCGAACATAAACAGTTCACGTCCCATGAGTAAATTGACTACTGGCTATAACGTTACCTCCTTTGCCATTTCGCGATGTGTGCGGTGCAGTGTTAGTACACTGAATGTGTTTGTTAGCATTAGAGGACTACTCCAACGTTTAGAGCTATAAACATGCAGTGAGCCAGCCGTATGCACAGAAGCCTGGTGTTTTAGACAGCGGCATCCTATAGTGCTGTGTTACACTGTCACTAGTACATCATAGGGATGGATACTAGAGGACAGTGACCAGACTTCAGTGGTTAGGGTTACACTGCCTTTAAGGTGAGATGCTGTACTGATAAGGTATTTCCAGCCTCCCATTAGCACTGGAGTCTGTTCCCCTTCCTCCTAAAAATAAGTTATATTTGTTAAAGACCTAACATGAATTACTATTTGCATTAAGTCCAATCTTAACATCTCAACAGCTTCTTCACTGTCAAAACTTAACATGTTTATAAGTGAAGTCCTCCCATCCTGCTTTTAAGTTTGTTTGACCCAATCTAATTTCCCTTTGAAGAATTCAGCGTCCCCCTGTCCTCGCTGGCACTCCTGGTCCCACCACTTCGGCTGATGTCAGCAGTGATGTGGGAAGTGGTACGCCAGCGGAACATAAAGCACTATGGGAAACTGGAAGAGTTTGTGTCCATGGTAACGGATGCGGTCCCTGAACTGATGAGTAAAAGGGAAGGGAGACTGCTCTCACTGGGCCTGAGAGCAAGGGTAAGTGTTTTGAAATGTGTAGGTCCATCATGTATATAATGAGATGATCTATTCAAATAAGGGAGCCAAGAAAACGGGTATCATGGAAACATTAAAATCATGAATGAAATTTCCTCTAGACGACGCTTGAGCTGTTGCGTTCTGAACACCCTGAAGATCTCAAGGCTGTTGAGACCCACCTCAACCGAATCCGATCTTCTTGCATTGAGGAGGTGAGTGTTTTAATTGGTTGTGGAACTGAAATGATTAGTCAGCTGATCTGTTAATCCATCAGCAGCTAAATTGTAAAGCTAAAATGCCAATACGTGGACTGGCTACAAACCTCTCAAATATCAGGATTTGCTGCTTCTTTTTGTCTTATGTGATAGTAAATTGGACATCATTGAGTTTTTCATTGTTGGTCGGACAAAATAAACAATTTGGAGACATCGCCTCGGGCTCTGGGAAATTATGTGCATTTTTCACTATTTTCTGACCTTTTCTTGACAAAAACATGTTTGATTATACAAGAAAATAATTAACCAATAATGAAAATGAGCTAGTTAGATAGTTCAGCCCTGATTGGTTTTATTCATATTCGTATGTAATTTAGTTTGCCTAAAATCATGTGAATTTTGTTTTCTGACCCAGACAAATGATCCTGTAATTGAAGCACCAGAGGCAAACTTTATGAAGCTGGTGCAAGGCCTCATTGAAGACACCGATGGCAGAGAACACTTCCTCAAGGTAAAGTTAATATTACATTTAATTTATAGGGTGCAGTAAATTATAGGCTCTGCCAAAATTCAAATGTTATAAATCCATTTCTTTATCACAGTTTTACCTAACAAATTGTGAGAAATTAAATGTAGATATTGCCTGCCTGAATGTAAAGGATAATGCCGTGTGCTGAAGGTGTCTGGTTGTTCTTCTCCATCTGACAGAATGTGTTTCCAGTGGAGTATGGCCCGGACTTCGACACAGCGCTGGAGACGCTGGTTTGTGAATTCTTCACCAGACTGGAGGAGCTGCTGCCAATACCAGATTTCAAACAGGTGCAAAGAGAATTTCTGAAAGAAAATAAAGTCAATAAATAGGAGCACTTTCAACTTGAAATTCAAAATGTCTCTTTCTATTTTTTTTTTTTTTTTTGGCCTCTTGTATAGACTGCATCCTGGATCAGTGCTGCCCCCTCTGTCCTTGAGGAGTACATGCAGTGTGTCTCAAACGGAGAGGACCTTAAATTTCTTCTTCAAAGCAAGCAGTGCCACGGGAAATTGGCTAAGAGTAGTGTTGGTATGTGCATAATTATACATTTACTATACAGGGTTCCCACAGTCATGAAATTCCTGGAAAAGTTACGAAATTAGAAAAAGTTTTTTCCCAACCTGGAAATGGTTTGGAATTAACAGAATGTTTTGGAAAAGTTTTGAATATACATTGTTTTGGCTATTGTTTAAAATAGGTTCATAAAAATCCCAAAACATGTCTAACGTCACACGAAATATGTTCCTTGTATTACTCATTTAAAATCTAGTGCTGCAATGTGTGACCGATACTAGTGAAATGTCACTAGTATCATGTGATACGCATTGGTGTATGCCGCAGCGGGAATGTCTAACAAGCGACTAAAGTTAGCATGCGCTAGCAGCCGCAAATGCCTGGGAAGTCCATGTTTTGTTTGGCTTTTGAACAACCAATATAATACATGGCTCAAGAGAGACGCAGACCCTAGCCGTGCTGGATGTAGACTCCAAACGCTCCAAAACGTTTGTGTTGGCGACATGGGGGAAGTAGCTATAGTCAGCCATGCTAAAGGGAAACAGCATCAAGACAACCAAAAGGTCGCTCAACAAACTGCCAGCGTCAGCACATATTTCACGCCTGCCGTAGCCATTCCATTCCATGTTCCATGCTACGTTTTTGCCACAATGCCTGTCTTAGGCCATAGTGCACTGGAGTAAGAGCCATTATTGCGCCCTATGATTGCTATATAGGCCTACCTATTTTAAACTACTTGACTAAAGGCATGGAAATGAGGTAAAATATTATGGAAAAGTTTTGAAAATTCATTGGTAAAAATGTGTTGGATTCCTGACCATAAACTAGTCAACATATAGTATATGAGTTGTAGAAGAGGAAGACTATTGTATTAACACTTTGTTGTAATTTTCTCCTCATATTTTCCCTGCAGCTCCGTTTCAGTCAGACGATCTTCTCATTCCCTCTCTGTGTCTCCCTCCATCGCTGGAAGTGGCCATCGCTTCCCACCCGAGTGCTTGTGACGATGAAAATAATGACGTTCCGCAGATTGTCATGTTTGGCGAAGAACTGTCCACAAACCCTTCCACCTCAACTGACTTTCCCGAATCGCCAAAAAGGACAGACATCTCGCCATCTCCTCGCAGGAGACAGCAGTCAGGGATACATAAATGCCCAGAGTGTGACAAGTGCTTCAAGCATCACTCTGTCCTCATTGAACACCAGAGGGTCCATAGTGGGCTGCAGCCTTACAACTGCTCTGAGTGTGGACGGGCTTTCAGAACAGCCACCCTGCTGGCCGGTCACAGGCTACGGAAGTGCAAAAATGCTGCGTATCTGTGCATTAAATGTGGGAACAGTTTTCCAACCTCGCTGGACAAATTCAGACACCACTGCCCAAAACGGGGCCGTAACTACGATTGTGGGCACTGCGGAAAGAGTTTTCAAAAGTCCAGCAGCTTAAAGGAACACCTGCTAACTCACGTCCAAAGCCGCCTGTTCAAGTGCAGCCATTGTGGGGTAGGTTTTTCAGGAATTGGTGACCTGAAGTATCATCAGCAAGTAGATCATGATAAGCCTTATCAGTGTAAGCAATGTGGAAAGAGCTTTATCTCCTCCAAGTGTCTGGCCAAACATCAACAACGGCATGAAGAGGTCGGTGAAATGGAGACCACCAAATTAATGAGCGGGGGTAAACACAGGAAGAGTGGCTCCACCCATCGGACTTCCTCGACATCTATGTCCTCCAGGAAAACATCTGTCAAAGCTCTCTACCCACGAGGACGAGTCACACATAACTGTCCACTGTGTGGAAGGAGCTTCAAGTATCGGTTTGAATTTCTCGAGCACCAGCGGTTCCACACTGCGGTGAAGCCTTACAAATGCTCTCAGTGTGGCAAAGCCTTCCGCACGGAAGCTCACCTGTCCGGCCACAGGAAGAGAAAGTGTAAAAATGCCGCGCACATTTGCACCAAGTGTGGGTGTCAGTTCAGGTCTCTGCACGAGCGGGTCAGACATCAGTGTGTCCAGCTGCTGACAAAATACGAGTGTTCTCATTGTGGAAAGACCTTCAAGATGGCCCACCTGCTGAGGAACCACCAGATGAGTGAACACCAGCTCCCCTACAGCCCCAACCATCGCTTCAGGTGCAGATACTGTGATGAGACTTTCCCTGGCATCAGCGAGCTCAAGTACCATCAGAGAGTTGACCATGAGAAACCCTATCAGTGTCAGGAATGTGGCAAGTGTTTCCTGTCTGAAAAATGCCTGACCAATCACGAGCAGCGCCACAACGATGACCGACCAGAGAGCTGTCTCGTCTGTGGCCGCGGCTTTAGAAACCGTTATGACCTGAAGCAGCACATGCGCACTCACACAGGAGAGCGGCCTTACCAGTGCACTCACTGTTCACAGTGTTTCTCCACAGCGGGAGGACTGAGGAGTCACACCAGGGTTCACACCGGCGAGAAGCCGCATGTTTGCCCAGACTGCGGCAAGGCTTTCTCCCAGATGGGTGCAATGCGCACCCACAGGCTCACCCACACAGGAGAAAGGCCATTCAAGTGCACAGTGTGCGGCAAAGGTTTTACAATGGCACACAAGGTAACTGTTCACATGCGTGTGCATACAGGAGAGCGGCCGTACGTGTGCTCTCAGTGTGGGAAAGCCTTCTCAGATGGAAGTGTGCTGAAGCAGCACATGCTGAACCACTCAGGAGTGAGACCGTACCACTGCCAAATCTGTCCCAAGACCTACACCTGTCTGAACCACCTGAGGAGGCACCTGAAAAGCCACTCCAACATGAACTGAGTCAGGCCTGAAGGCAAACTGGAGCAGAATCTTGGATAACATTTTACACATATATTGCCATATAGACACTGCATTTGGCCGAGTGGCTACTAAAGTTGCAATGGACCAACTAAACCAAGCAACACATGAAGGAATATAGAATGATGCTGTACAGGTGCTGTTGGAATTGAGGTTAAAAGTTCAATTTCCTCTTCACTGTAAAGTAAATGTAGTCACATTAGCCAATTGTCAAGGACTATGTGAACATTTAAAGGGGTAGTTGACATTTTGAGAAATGCTCTTATTGATTGTGTTGCGGATGATAAGATGACAATATTGATACCACTCTAATTTCTATCCGTTAATAAGCTGGAACCAGGAGACACTTAGCTTAGCATAGCTTAGCACAAAGACTGGAAGTGGGAGGAAACAGCTAGCCTTGCACATATAAAACCAGTTTTTACTTTTCAATTTTTGTATGGATTAACAAACAAGATTTAATAATGATGTTAATTATTGAGCTTTAGAGAGGTGCTGATAGGTGGATTTTTATTTTTACCTTTGAACAGAGTCGGGCTAGCTGTTTCCATCTGTTTCAAGCCTTTATGCTAAGCTAATTGGTGGTTGGCTGTAGCTTCATATTGAAACGACAGATATGAGAATGGTGTCAATCTTCTCATCTAACTCTCAGAAAGAAAGTGAATGAGCGTATTGCACAAAATGTGGAACCATTCCTTTTATTGTCAGCACAAGCAAATGGTCCATTCTGTTCCCTCATTCCCCATCAGGCTATCCCTTGAGTTTATTTTTTTTTTCTTACATCAGTTTCTTATGCATGGTGTTATTCTGGATATTATTTTGGTGAGATACTGTATGTTCAGAAGCTGTAATATTGTTGAAAATATATTATTGGAAAGGCCTCAAAAGTAATAGAAATGAACATTTTGGCTCTCTGTAAATATGCTGAAGAGTGCAAAGTTAAAATGACATTGTTTATTTCAACATGATGTAACTTTAATCCTGTAGGCCTTTTATATTCCCCCCCTATGGTTTGCAAAGTTTCAGTGAATTTCAGATTAAATCACCTTGGTTATAACTTGTACATGTTGGTGGAATTTATTTAGCAGAGGAAAACATTTGTAGGAGTTCTCAGATAAAGTGTGGACAGTATTTGACAGAATTTCATTTGCTATCAGAATAAAAGAAGGTTTCACTAGATGGCAGTAGGTGACCATTTCCCCCCCTTGATCTTCATGCATTGTCAGGCAGTGCTGGCCATTGGTGACTAAAGGTATTGAAATGAATAATAGGATCTGTCAGATATTATCTACTTTGTTGCACACTGTAGACTATTTAACAGATGTCTGAGGAGACTAGACTTGATGAAGGTTTAATGCAGCAGAAGTTAAAATGGCCCACTTCCTGTCATTAACTATTGGGCGTGGTTCGGGATCTTGATTAACCTGCAATTTCCTGATGCTTTGACTGGCGCCTTGCAGTATCTGAAGTGGTTTAGACCATGATAAAGAGTTCCTCGCTTTCTGTTCTGTTTGTATGTAGCCACTTTAGCCCCAGTTTAGCGAACAGAAAAGCTTGATCTAGATGACCTCTGTTCCTAGCACCTTGTATATTAACTTGGACCTCAGGCAGATGAAGTCTTGAGTCATATCGTCACAGGCACGTTGTGATTAATCTTTTCCATGTGTGGTGCGCTGACTTTCATGTTTTCACTGGAAATGAGAAAGTGGGTTTTTTTACCCTCAGTTTCTCCCTTGTTCCATGTTGTGTTTCATCTCATCCGTGGTCACGTATGCATAGTAGCTTTTAAATTCTCTCAAACAAACCAAAATCTTTTCCATTCACAGGGAGATCAACCCCAAAGATGAATGTGGTGTTTCAAATGTTAAAAACCACAAACTAAAGAAAAAAATGTTGACACAGGCTGTACTCTGCACTATTGCTTCTTTCTCTCTGACTCAGAAATGCTCCTAATCTTCTCAACTGAACATCAGGATCCTGTGGAAACTCGGGCTACATCCTGTCTGCTAACAGGACGTGCCCAAGACATTGTGCAGAACCTCTCCGCTTTAGGAAGCATGTGTGTTTTTGCATTTCTTTCTGCATGTAATGGAGCTTTATCTTGACCTTTTGAGGACATACCCTGTCTTTGTTTCCTCAGAGTAAAAGACATATAATGACTTGAGATAATAAAATGATCGCAATCCCACCTGCCAGTTTCAGGACTGTAAAAGTAATTGTGAAAACTGAAAACTCCCAACTGCTTGGCTAATGTATTCCTGATGAAGGCTGGTATTGAGACATCTGAAAATGCATGCATCACAAAAATACACACCCCCACAGCTGCCAAAAGTCTTACAGATTTACTATGAGAGCTTGCTAATAAACACAGATCATTACCAGATGTCCCCCACCCGCTCCCCCTCTTCTCATCCCTCCTTCTCCCCCTTCTTTCCTTTCCTTCCCTCCCTCCCTGCTTCTCAACACAACTTTTTCTCCCTGCTCACGGTGATCTCAGTGGAAAGTCTGAGTCCTGGCCAGACCTTCCCTGCACTCCCACAGTTTGAGCACATACACGCACATAGCCTACATGTCCACAGCAACCGTGCAACATCCACCCCCATCAACACCTTGCCAAATAAACGCTCCATGCCTACACCTCTCTGCCTCCTTCCATGGAAGTGTCTCGTTGTACCCCGAAACTCTTTCCAAAGTCCTCTCCAAGATCTGCCCACAAGGAGCACTAGATGGCACTGTGTCTCTTCTGCTTCCGAGAAAAATGGGAGTAAAGACGCCGAAGTGAACCAGATGTATTCAAACTCCACCCACCCCCATCCTCAACAGAAATGAGAGTTTTACAGAAAGAGAATACAAAATGCTTGCAAGATGTGCGTCAGCTGCTTTTCATTAAGTTTGATGAAATGACTCCAGTGTGCATCTATCCACGGTTGCATTTCTTGACTTTCTACATGGCATGTCTTAGGTGGGGTCCTGTACCTGTATGATGGAAAAGGAAAGCCACAAATCGTTGATTTCTCATTATACGTGTTCTGAAAGCATTCAAACATAACCAAGATCAATTTCTACACGCACTCTCTTTCCTGCAAAGAAACAACGAAATCTGTGCACATTGGAGCGGTCAGCAGGTTTATTGTTTATTCCTGTGCATCTATGTCCCTGCGGCCCCCTTTTAAGGAAGAAGTCCTATCTTGGATTTTGTGTAACCTTTTGGCGCGTGCGCGTTCTAGTATATCCCTAAGCGCGTGAACTCTTCCAATTTCTCCTCCTCCTCCTCCTCCTCCTCCTCCCTCGCCGTGCGCTCTGGTTCTCTTCTGCGCGCTCTGGGTCTCGCCTCGGACAAACTGCGGCGGAGCGCTGGATCACCAAAACTTCGCCGAATCGGTTTAGTGGTACCGGGCTCGGGGCCGGAGTGGTTTGGTGTTTGTTTTGGTTTTTGTCCGGGTTTTATATTTTAGTGTTTTTGCAGTTTAACCATGGAGACTCTCAGAGGTCTCCTTGCGCTGCTGTGCGTTTTCCTGGCTGGAGCGCAAACGCAGAAAGAAAGAAACAGATTTGCGGGTAAGTTTGCTGAAAATATGTTGTACTTTCCAAGTAAATGCTCTAGTCTATGTTATTTATGGCATTCTGTGGCATGAAAAGTGGTCTTTCTGTGTTTGAATGTAACATGTCGTATACTGAAGTGATGCATGCTGCAAGAGCTAGTCCAGATGTTCATTGTCTTTGGGTTACATACTTCCCGTCAGTCCGAGAAGCCTTACGAATCAGCAGCAGAGATGCAATAACAACCGAAACTAAGATCAGAGGAGGACAGTAGCCTAGCCCGCCTTGAGCAGGCCCTTGTTTGGTCCCATGGTTGTCTTGATGGGCCTGAATAGTTATAGGCATTGGGTGTCAGGCAGACTAAGATCTACCAGTGATAAATATGGACAAGAACCAAAGCAGGTGATGGCACCTCGAGCCTGCTTTCCTGCCAAGGTGCTGTGCAACAGTTGTAGCACACAGGTGTATATGCAGACAGTCAGTACAGGCCTAAAATCTACCTGTATAAAGATGGATAGATCAGGTAGATCCGCCCCATCACATCCAGTGTGATGCAGGGTGCTCCAAGCAGCATTATGTAGGCCTCCAGTGCTGATCATTCGAATTGATTGGTGGATGATTGGTAGTAAATGCATTTTAGATTTACTAGTTCATAAACACATTGATTTCACTGTGAATGTGCCTTTTGGCAGTTTTATGGTTGCTCCATTGATGATATTTGCTGACAGCCATCTTTGTTTGTTTGTTTTGTGAGCAGATTGTCCGGTTGACCTTTTCTTTGTACTGGACACATCTGAGAGTGTCGCCCTCAGACAGAAACCTCCAAACTTTTATATTGACCAGATCAAAGAATTCACCAATCGCTTCATAGATGAACTCAAGGACATGTAAGACACACACACACACACACACACACACACACACACACACACACACACACTCACACACTCATTTAACACTCCCAGTGGTTTTACTTCTCACCTTGCTGCAGTGATGTACAGGTGTACTCTGGGACACCTTGACATCACTTTCGCAGGGTAACAGACTCCTGTGGCTGCCGGTCGAAGTTGTGGGTTTGGTGGGAGGGGCTTAGCGGAGTGATACGAGGCAGCAGAGAGAGGCGGAAGGTTTTGCATAGGTTGCACAGATTTTGCCTACCCCAGCTTTAATGCATCATATTTTATTCAGTCATCACTGGGGTGTTTTAACGTAAAATCAGAATCTGCAAATGAACTAGTAACTGAAGCTGTCTGATAAATGTACAATATTTGTAATATGATGAAGTGCAGCAAAAGTATAAACATGGAAATAAACAAGTACAGTGACCCCAAAACTGTACTTAAGTGCAGTACTTGAGTAAGTGTACTTAGTTACATTCCACCACTGCCTGTTTGTACTATGCATATTCATATTGTGCTGATTTGATTGATGGTTGTGCTATTAGATGACTACTAGTTACTCAACTTATTACCTCTATTTATCCAGGCGCCACCGATGTGACCGCATCCTGACGTGGAACTCAGGAGCACTGCACTACAGTGACGAGATCATCCTCGTGCGAGAGCTGAGTGACATGAGCACTGATCGCCAGGCCCTGAAGAATGACATCAATACCATCAAATACATTGGCAAGGGCACATATACTGACTGTGCCATCAAGAGGGGCCTTGCTGAGCTGCTCATTGGGTAATAATAACACACACACAGAGCAGATTAAGTAATAAGAAGAGCGATATCATTTCCAAGTGTGTGCTTGCGTGTCTTCCTGCATGCAGGGGTTCCCACTACCATGAGAACAAGTACATCGTGGTAGTGACTGATGGCCATCCTATCACTGGTTACAAAGAGCCATGTGGAGGCGTGCAGGAGGCTGCTAATGAAGCCAGGCAACATGGAGTCAAAGTGTTCGCTGTCGCCATCTCACCTGACCAGGAGGTACAAAACACACACACACTCACACATACAGTATAGGTACTTATATACTGGTGAGGACCCTCATTAGCATAATCAATTCCCCAGCGCCTAGCCCCTAATCATAATCACAACAACGAAATGCATAGTGTGTATTTTGTGTCTGACCAGGACACCAGGCTGTCACTCATTGCCACAGACCAGACCTACAGACAGAACTTCACTGCTGCAGACGACTCCAGATCCACCAAGATGGGAACCATTCGAACCATCATTGATATGATCGTATGTATCCTCTCCTCTCCTCTGCATAGACAGAATTAAATATTTGGATTTTGAACTAACGTCTGTATTCTTTCCTTCTTTTCAGACAAACGAGACAAAGGATGCGGTACGTGTTTTTAAGATATTTTTTGAAAGGAAATTAATTTAATGTATTTGCTTAGTGCAGTTACATATACACATAGTCACTGTGCATACATAACTGTACTGCAGATCCAAAAAGATTGGATTTGCTCTTGTTTAGGGCTGGGCAACATGGCTGAAAAACGTCATCAATAAGTTGAAGCTTTTTCGCAGTTTGTATCTTGATATTTTTCATTCCTCCTGCATTGTTTTAACTGAGGGATTATTCATTATTCTTTTTTTAACAGAAACATCCCAATAGCAGATGTTTCTGATGAGTTTGGATGATGCAACTTGAATTAAGACAAATTGTTTTATACTGGTTATATGACATGGCTTTAAAAGTTAACAAACCAAATTTCTCCACTTAACAAAGTTTGATCACTTTGTGGCTACTGTAGTTGTTGATTTAGTGCAAAACATCTCACTGAGATGTAGTTAGGATGTTCACAGAGTTTTTCTTTTTAGATTTGATGTCATTACCTTCCTCTTGTTTAGTCTCTGTTGCTGGCTGAGTCTTGTTACCGCTGATCTCCACTTTCATGTAAGCGCTGCTAAACTCTCTCGTACTCAGGAAACAAGGAGGGGTCAGGCGGAAGCTGGAATGAGCACACAAAAAGCCAACTTAGATTGCAGTGATATTCAGGATCTCGCCTACTTTTCAGAATCGCTGCAGTAAAATCTTAAATATTGGACATATTGCCCAGCCCTACTGTCATCTAACGGTTAAACATGGTGATGTTAAGTTCGCTTGACTCCGATGAACATTATTTACAGGGTTCATATACAGTCTTGAAAGTTTGAAAAATGCTGGATTTTAATCGTTATGTTATCGAGGTTAGGAATATGCTTGAATTTGAATATACTCCTTGAAAAATGCTATATATAATAATAATGCTATATTTTCAACATAATCTGGTGTTTCATCATCAACACAATCAGTCATGGAAACCAAAAATATTTTAATATTTTAAATGAAACGATCCTGTCGTCATATTTGTTTGTTGTCTCCTGGCATTTAAAGGCTTTGAGAGTCTGGACATTTTTAGTTTAGGTACCTTGAAAAGTGCTTGAATCTTGCTTAAAAGCTGTACAAACCCTATTTTGAAGTATTTCACTTCAGATCAGAAAACATGGGGTCATACCATGTGTCCTACTTAGATTGATCAAAAATAGCCAAGAATCTTCATAGCCAAACATATATAGAAACATAGAGACACTTTTGCTGCTTTAAGGTCTTCATAATATTTCTTTCCTTTTTTTTTCCCCAGTGTTGCTCTTTCGACTGCAATGTAAGTAAGCCATTTATTATCTTATTTGCCAACATAAACTCTCCTTTGGCTTTGTTTTTGGAGCAACTGTTTCACTGTGTTTTATTGTTTTGCTTGCAGGCTCAAGGAGGGCCTAAAGGACCAAGCGGAGACACTGGCACTAAGGTCTGATGATATACTATGAAAATATGTCAGAAACCCAATGCTCCCAAATGTACAGGAATCTACAATGTTTCGTCTTTTTTGCATCTCTACAGGGAGAAACAGGCAGACCAGGGATGCCAGGAGAGAAAGGAGATGTTGGTGCCATGGTGAGTGACTTCTACTAACGCCATCCCCAGCATACAAACACGCATGCAAAGGACGAACCAATCAGCGCAACTCTTTGGATTTGTCATGCAGCCTTGACTGACGTGTCATTCAGATGATCTAATATTTCTGTCTCTATGTTACAGGGCAGCATTGGAGATCCTGGTCCTGTTGGTTACAGTGGGATGAAGGTAGAGTGCACTTAGGTCTTAACATAAGTGATATTCTTTATACAGGAGCATTGACTAAAAAGAGACGTTTTAGATGCAAACCAGTGGATGCTAAAGAGATTTAGCAGTAGCAGCATTGATGCATAAGAAAGCTGCAGGCAACACCATTACATTGTATCACATTGAAATTGCATGGAGCCTATACAAACCTCCACCAAGTTTATGTACCTTTATTTTTTTTGTAACTTTATTTTTATTGATATTTTGAAGCTAAATGAATGAGTTGACATGGGCGAAACAATACTGGAACAGGAACCAGGTCTTTCAGGGACATATGTAATGCTTTACATCTTACAGGCACATATACTGTATACTGTATTCATACTTTAGTCTTAAGATAAAGGTCAGTATTAGATTAGATACACTCAACTTTAGCTTCACATAAATGTTTATGACCCAGAAGCAAACCAGTGTAATCAAAGAAACTGTATAACTGTTTAGGCTGTTTACCTGTCGATGTTTACTGACTTTACCCACCTTCTCACTGATCACTTTGTTGCGTGTAATGATCATAATTCTGATGTGTGTATTTCTGTTTCCAGGGAGACCGTGGTGACAGAGGAGGAAAGGTACTATCACAACGCACAAATACAAAAAGTAGACATGAACAAGATTCAGTATGTGTTCCCGGAATGCGGTGCTGTATAATTCTTGGCATGACATGGCTGACTAATTTTGCGTGTGTTTCCTGCAGGGTGAAAGAGGACACAAAGGCTACAAGGTGAGTGCTTCCTAACAGTGTCTGATCTTCAGAAGGATGCGCTCCTATCTGTGATATATTATTATTTATTCTCATTCACTCACTCTTTCGATCTTCTTCATCTCTCTCTAATTCTCAGGGGGACAAAGGTCAAAGGGGAAATGATGGAATTGATGGGCGCAAGGTGAGTTACAGCCCCGAACACGCAAACGATACAGCTCTGGCTATCAGGCTGTCTTTCTTTTTTTTACTGATGTGATAAAAGTTGTTTGAAGATCTGTCTCTCTGGTTTTCCTCATTAGGGTGAGGCTGGTTTCCCTGGTCTCGCTGGCTGTAAAGGATCTCCCGGATCAGACGTGAGTTGTATATCTCAATCTCAGAATAATCCCACTGTTATGGTCTTGCATTTTGGCCTCGACACATTGCAGACAGGTTGAATCACAACCAGATGGACACCAATTACTACGTGGTAACACGCTCTGACAGTGACATCAGGTTTGAGGACTGCAAATACATGGGCAATCAGATGTGTAGGTGTTAGGACACACACACACACACACTCTGTATCTTTTTATTTTGGTGTCCTAAATTCTCTCTTAGACAGACACACACACTCAGACGGGCCACTTCCGTATCTGCTTGAGGCTCGGCCACATTGTTTACAGATTAGCTATTAGCCACAGTTGCATGTTTAGGAATGTCGCTGTCTGCGCGGCCCTAATCAACATGACGCACTGCGTCTGGGTCCCCCCGGGGTAGGCGGACTCAGGCCCTTGGCTCTTAATCACTGCTTGGTTTACATTCTGTGCTGTCAGACTGTTTAAATGAAGCCATGTACTCATACTGTAAACAAACGCGAATGTGCACAGTGGCCTCCGAGATTGAGTGCTGTGGCTTCAGCTGGTTATGATCACGTACTGAAGCTGTCTCTGTGTTTTCTGCTTCCAGGGCCTGCAGGGAGAGCCTGGACCAAAGGGAGACCCTGGTCCTTATGGACTGAAAGGAGCAAAAGTAAGATGTAAAAAAAAAAAAAATACTTGTGCTGTGGAAGATTTCAAATAGCCTTTTGGTGTTGTGCATTAAGACGTTGTGTGCTTATTTCAGGGAGATCCTGGAAGAGACGGCGAGGCAGGAAGGCCTGGAAACTATGGCCCGCTGGGACCTCAGGTAAATCAGAGCAAAGAGAAACACAGAAACGGCGACAAAAGACAGATCTGCATGAATCTGCATGAGTATCACATGAAGCAGCAGATATAATACACGTGTAAATATCTGTGTCGTGACAGGGTGATCGGGGCCCTCGTGGAGCCGATGGGGACAAAGGAGAGCGCGGTGATGATGTAAGTGATGAAGCTCCTGACAACGCCAGAAGCATCAACTTTGTGATCTTTAATGGCTTGTCTAACATCCTGCTGTGTGTGTGTTTCAGGGCCCACCGGGACCGGATGGACCTCGCGGGGAGAGAGTAAATAGGATTAATATTGACTTGATGGGAGCGTGTTTGTGTGTGACAGCTGCCAAAATATGCATTAACATCTTTTAAAATCCCTTGTAGGGACTAGTCGGAGAGAAGGGCGAGCAAGGTTCCCGTGGAAACAGAGGTCCAAGAGGAGAAGCAGTAAGTGATGATGTAGGAGGGATGAAAAGTAGATTCCCAGTCCCTCTGTCTGATTTCAGCACCTCTTCCTTAGAAATTCATGGGAAATTCTGTTTGGCACTTGTATTGAGTCAACTGCAACCGCACTGACCTTAATGGAGTTCATACTGTTTTGATATTATCCCCAAGTACACACGTACTACTGATCTAACTTTGTTTAAAACTTGGCTCTGGCTGCTTTACTTGTCTATTGTCACTATCTTGAATGCCTTTAGGTCGCTTTATACATTTGCTCTTTTCCTTGCCAGGGGGAGCCAGGACCCCGTGGAGAGCAGGGCAGGGAGGGCTCAGCTGGCCCCAACGGAGACCCTGTAAGACACCCTCGAATATAATCACACACACATTTACGTAGACAGACACACACAGGAGCTACAGTACCACCGTTCGTTAGCCTGTTGTGTAGAGTTTCAGGAGGCGGCATACTCCCAAGTACGTGCCACCCACTTTTCTCTCTGGCAGCATCTTTGTTTTTCCCCAGTTGGAGAGGGGGACTCTGAGTGTGAGCACTTGTGCATCCATATTTCATGTTGAAGGGGGGGGGGGGGGGGGAGTACATTGTGCAGAAGCTTAAACAGAGGCGAACCTGGCTGGAGCCCCAGAGTGCTGTCCACTCCTACATGCTCCTTCTCCCCTCTCTCATTCTCAGCTTTTACTCCTCCTGGGAACATCGACACTCACTCTTTCCCCTCTGACTCAGTTCTTCTCTCCATCTGCTCCAGCCAAAGCCTCAGTATGGTTTTCTTAATAAGGCACCAGGCAGTGTAATAATAATAATACGTTACAAGCGTTAGTTGTGGTAACCTCCGTGATGTCAGAACTTTCAATGGCTCTTTTGTGCTTTCGGCTGCGCCTCCTTTCCTCATCAGAGCTGAATGAATAGTAACTGAACTGAATAGTACAGAAAACATGGAATAACTGACATGCTAGGCCTACCTCACACACTCCAAAAAACCTGTATCCTCACATGCAGTAATGTGCTGGACATCATTTGTACTCATTAACAAGCTACAGTATACTGTATTACACGGGTACAGCACTGAATTGTAACATATTAGCAATGGTTTGTAGTATCTTTTTATCTTGAAATTAAAGAAGCACTCTGACATTTTGACAAATATTCTTATCTTCTGTCTTACCTGGAGTCAGACGAGAAGAGCAATATTAATTTCAACTCTGTGCATTCCGTACATAGATAGGTCCGCTTGTGATTTTATTTGCAGAGACTGGAAACAGCAGCAAACAAAGTTTACCAAAGTAAAAAAAAAAAATGCCCTCCAGGAATACTACAATAGATCAGATCAATACATTCAAGTGTTTTGTCCCATTTCAACAGTGTGCAAAGTAGGTGACTTCAGTATAAAGATAGGACTGAGGTGCAGCAGCTGGACCAAGCTGCTGTTTGCCAGGAAATAGCTCCAGTTCAAAAGCTAACATCTTGTTTTCTACTTCCATAAATTATGTGTCAAATCAGACAGCTGTGGAGGTTTGGAATTAAGGAGTATTTGTTGGCTGGACCGCAGCAAAGCGGGCCATTGCTACGTGCAGGCACACAGGTGTTTATGCTCAACTGTTGCAGTATTCTCCGAAATGCCAGGGCAGCAAAAGCTGATTAATTAACATTAAGTAACTTTTTAGGTTGAGAGAATTTCAGGCTAGCTTCTGATTCACTAGCCATCAAATTTTAACAGTTTGCCTATGCCAAAGACTCATGGGAACTGTAGTTGCTGAATGCTAACATTGTCATATCTTCATTTAAAACAACAAAACATGGTGTTCAAAATGTATCTGAGCATAATGCAATCAATGAAGAAATCTTGAGAAATGGCTGAATGTGGGGTGGGACTTTGTCTCTGTGTTGTAGGTGGTGTTGGTCCAAAAATGGCTGTTGCTTTATGTGCTTGTTTTTGTTGAAGTGTTTTAACAGCGTCTCATTAACACTGTTGTTGTTTTCCAGGGCGAGCCTGGCAGGCCCGGGTCTCCTGGCTACAGAGGAGATGAAGGCCCACCTGGACCAGAAGTGAGTCCACACACAAGCACATGGATTATTGATAAGCATGCATACGCTTAAAGGCCCTGAAAACCAATTTACCTTACCTTTATCTTATTTAGTCATGACTGAAAACTAAGCTTTGAGACCAAGGTCTTTAAGTGTTAAACTGTGATTGGTGCTTATTTAGTCATGACTATTTAATGTTATATAGAAAACTCCAACTTTACAGCTCCAACTGTAACACCACTGATTTAACTGAGGTCAATGTGTCAACTGCAATCAGAAAGCTGTTATTATCATGAACCATGTCTATTAAAAATAAGTAGCTGGACACTCAGTATCACACAGTCTAGGCACTCAGCTAGCAATAACTTGCTACAGACTGCAGAAACTGATTGTTAAGTAAACAGTTAAAAGTCATTCTACTACATTTAGACTGTTTTTGTTCACACACACAATGTCTTGACAGCATCCAAATGTTTTCAACAAACACATGTCATATCACATTTCACATGTTTCTAATCTTATCATTCCTTTCATCTCAGGGACCCAAAGGACCGAGAGGAATCAAAGGAGGTCCAGGAGACAGAGGCCAGATGGGGGAGAGGGTGAGTGTGGGAGACTGAGAGGGGGGAGATACAGATGTGTGCCATCCATCATATTCCCTGCTATGAGGTTTGTGTGTGTGTGTGTGTGTGTGTGTGTGTGTGTGTGTGTGTGTGTGTGTAGGATTTGATCTGTAAGTGTATCTCTTTCTTAATTTCAGGGAGAAGATGGTGTCCAAGGAAATGGCACCGCAGGTTGTCATGGTTTCCAGGTATGTGTTGATAGTACTTCATGCATGTCATGTATTACACACTTTTGCTCCATGTAAATGTGTGTATTCTGAACATTTGTGCCTTTTTTTTAGGGTTATCCTGGAGCCCGCGGAGACTCTGGTGAGCCGGTAAGTTATTTTAACTTGGACTTTTATTGGAAATCAGATGTTGGGCAGGAAGCTTAAAACTGAGCTGATCAGACTGGCCTACCTAGTACTCTGTACACTGAATATGAGTGTCCATGTTTGAAGTTCACTGCCATCAGTGTAAAATCGATTGTCATGCTCATGCGCCCTCTTGACCTCTGACATTTGCTGTGTGACCTTCAGGGTGGCAAGGGAACCCCTGGACCCAAAGGAGATGACGGAGATCCCGGAGATCCAGGCCCTGATGTGAGTCTGCCTCTGTCTTGTCTCCATTTTGGAGTTGCTCCTCGCTCTTGATCTCATTTTATCTTTCCTCAATCCCTTCTTTGGCAGAGAGCGCTGACAGGATGTGAGTCACATGTCTCGATTTATGGGCACATTTACATATTTCTTTTTTATTGGTTTCTTTTAACGCTTATAATAACATATAACAGTGTGTCTCTTCTTTTCATTTCTGTCTTTCATTTCGTTTTTCTGCATCAGCCCCTCACGCACTTTAATACTCTTTATTTTTCTCAGTCCACCCATCTCGCTCTCACACTCTCCTTCTGTTCTGCAGCTGGAAATGCTTTCTTAAGTAGATCTGAACACATTTTGTGTGTGTGTGTGTGTGTGTGTGTGTGTGTGTGTGTGTGTGTGTGTGTCTTTGGGGAGGATGGCTTTGAGCTGATGCAGCTGTGTATATTTCGTTGTCAAGGATACAAGGAAATGAGCAGAAACGATGAAGGGACTGCATTACTTTTTTGGTGTGTGAGTGAGTGTGCATGCATTTGTGTGTGTGTGTGTGGCAACGGTGTGTGTCACCCGTGTCCTTAGAGCATGCCAGTTTTAACCCCTGGTTCAACGCGTTTACATTGAAATGATTGCATTTCCAAGGTTCGTGTTTCACGGCGTAAACATTTCTGCATGTTTATACTTTTCTCTCATCCGTACATCAGTGCACCCTGACCCCTTTTGTAACACTTGGTAAGCTCTGGATTTACAGTGTCAGATCAGTTTACCACTCATCAAGACAATCACCCAGTCGATCCAATGTTTACCTTTTCCGTTTTTTGCTTGTCTTTGAGTAGCGACAGCAGCACACAGGAAACATCTCATAACCTCTGTAACTGATTCTACAGCTGTGTTAAAGGACAATAAATCTAAGCTTGATTATAAAGTGCCAAAACTACAAAACATGTTATTGAGTCAGTTTAGAGGAAACAGTTTTGGAATCACAAAATCTTCTTGATTTCAAACTTGTAAGTGCTACTTGAAGTTTGTTTTGATCCATTGGCTTTTTCTAGTCTGATTCTCTTACTGAAATATAAAAAATCAAAACCATGCCTCAATCAGTCTACAAACTAGTGATAAACTTTGGGAAATGGTTGTCAGGAATGTAAAGTAAATGGGCTAAAACATACCAAATCATCCATATGATCCTCTTATGAGCTCCACATTTACATTTTCTTGACATGGTGAAATATATGTAACTTTGTTGGCAGTACTTTTGCTTGAAGGAATAGTTGGACAATTTGGGGAATATGCTTATTCCCTTTCTTGCCAAAAAATGGATGAAAAGGTTGAAACCACTCTCATATCTTAAATATGCAGCTACAGCCAACAGCAGGTTAGCTTATCTTAGCCTAGCACAAAGACTGGAAAACGGGGAACCAGCTAGCCTGACTCACTCTGAAATCTACCTACCTGCACCTCTAAAGCTCACTAGTTAACACATTATATATTGTTTAATTCATACAAACAGCGTTCAAATGATGAGTTGTGGTTTTACGCCCAACTTTTTTTTTTGGCTAGGAGCAGTAACTTCTTAAAGTTCGACATAACATACGTAAAAACAGTTCATCGTTTTTACACTTCAGTTTCTGTATGGATTAAACAAACAAGATATAAGTGCTAATTAGTGAGCTTTAGAGGTGCTGGTAGGCAGATTTTGTTACCTTTGAGAGAGCTAGGCTAGCTTTCCCCCTGTTTCCAGTCATTGTGCTAAGCTAAGCTAACCAGATAATGGTTGTAGCTTCATATTTAACGGATAGATATGAGAGTGGTATCAATGTTCTCATCTAACTCTCAGGAAGAAAGCAAATAAGTGTCTTTCCCAAAATGCCTTCAACAAAACATCACTATTGTTCCTTCTGTTGCTGTTCCATTGGCCAGTCCATGGCCAAGTTCTTTATAAAAATACATAATAAGATGCCATATTTTGTCTATTTCAATGGAAAAATCGAATCCATTACATTCCACTTATCCCCGGAGCTATTCATCCATCTCTTTTTTTCTCTTTTCAACTGGCCGTTACATCTGTTTCTCTGAACAGTCAGTTGTTTGTCTCCACTAGTTTTACATTTGTCCGTTCACTGTTTTGGACAGTACAGTGGAAGAAACAGTTTCCGCTTTAACTTGAAAACATGAGACATGGCTAACAACATTTTCAGAGAATCTAATGACACAGGCTTGATTGTGATTTTTGAGCCATTTCAAATTTAAATTGTTTAAATATTTTCACACTGCACAGACATGTGCTTTGCTGCCTGCACTCTCTCTGGCCAGAGGGGACAGGAGGGTATAGACGGGGGTGTGTTAGAGAAGATAAAGGTGGAGACAGGCCTTTTGACTTTTCCACCTTGCTAACCTTTTTAGCTTACACACTTTGGAATGTACATGTATTGGACAAGGTACAACCAACAGTCACATCTGGATTTGTCGTCATATATGACGCCATAAAATCAAGGTCAGGGTGTGTGTGTGTGTGTGTGTGTGTGTGTGGATGATATGGCCCTTGTTCTATACATCAGACTGTTTGAAGTTGAGAATGTGCAGTAATTGGAACCGTGTGTGTATATGCACACGTGTGTGTGTGTGTGTGTGTGTGTGTGTGTGTGTTAAAAGCCAGGTGGTTGGCATTACCTTCTCTCTCTCCCTCTCTTTCTCTTCCATATCTGTCCACTGCAGATAGATGGTTGTATAGCAGCAGGACAGGTCTGCTGGTTTGAGTCGGCTTCCAACGCAGATCAAAGAGCAAAAAACCGATTTATTGTGATGATTTGAGACTTTACAGTGTCAGCCGGCCCTCTGGCCCTCACTGTATCTCATTTCTGTCTGGCATGTTGAGCTACAAATAACTGTATGTGACTACCAATCAGAATGCATTTGGAGCAGAGAGGAGATAAACTATGTGTTCTTTATGAAGAGAGCACATGCAGCTCTTTCCAGAAATAAGCCTGTTTAAAGGGTTCAATATTGTACATGAGTTAAATACCTTCCTTAAAACAGCCGTTACCCTTGAATCTGCACATGTACCGTCTCTGGAGACGAACTCCATTAAGCGTGTTATCCGCTCTCAATTTGCAATTTTGCATTAGTTTGAAATTCTCCGCAGCTGTCCGCAGTCTTCCTCAAACCATGCCCACATTTCTTTAAAGTGTGTAACAGAATCTGTGGGAACATGGAACTTAAAGACGGGATCATTTTCCTAAATGGATTTACAGTTTTAAGCTCTTTACTCTCCACACTTTTGCATTCTGGGTTGTAATCTCACAGCTGCAGGGGCTTCTGCTGCTCTCTCTCCAGGCCAGACGTGGCCTTAACTAAGATTTGAAATGAATTTTGAGACTTTTCTCAGACTGACTGTACCCTTTGGAAATGTTAAATAGCTGTCATGCTGATTCCATTTCTAAAAGACGATATGTCTTGTGACATACATGCCTTTTAGAAATTTCAGATAGGCCTATATGAAATAAAATATTGACAAAGTCTCTACACATAGCCCTGAGAAGGCACAATAAGTGAAAACACCTGTGGAGTCACAACTACACATGTATGTGTAAAAGTATAGTAAAGATAAACATCCATTAACAGTAAAATGTACTTTTGTATCCAAATCAAAAGCACTCATAGCACAGAAGGTGAGGGGGGTCTCTATGCTATTAGCCAAAGTAAAGAAAAAATAAAATGAAATGAAAGGGAATAAATACAGAAAGAAGCAAGGACAAAAGAAAGGAAAGGAGCAAAATAGAAAGGAACATGAAAAAAGTGAATAAGGCAGGAAGAAAGATGATAGCGACAAAATGAACTTTTTACATGTTCAGTGCAAAAATGTTGATTTGCAAAGTAACTACAGCCACCTGGTAAATGCTGTTAAATTAAAGGGATGCAATATTTCACTCTGGAATGTATGTTTATTAGTATAAAATCTCTCAAAATTGAAAAAAAAATGGATGTATTGAAGTACCAGTACTAGTTAGTTGACCCCTGGATGTGATATGTGCAGATACACTCACGTGGTCCTAAAGATGAGAAGAAAAGCAACACATGCACATAGCTGGGCCGTCCCCCTGCAGTCATATGAAGGCTTCCTAATTTGTAAAACACCCCTACAGAACACAAAGCTGTCATCTTGTCATGAAAATGATTACGCATCTTATGCCCAGTCCGTGATTGATGTTTACAGCAGTACCCATTCAACATGGATACCGTATAAAACATTGTAGTTGTATGGATAACTATAACGTGTTTCCATCCTGTAGTTTGAAAAAAAAGAAACTCTATACATGTGTGGGCCTCCCTCTTAATCTTCATTCATTTTCTCTTTTCACAGAACAACCAACCAGGGCTTCCAGGACCTAAAGGGGCCAAAGGTCACAGAGGACCTGAGGGCAAACCGGTAAGAATACCGTGGAGCCACGGCATGAGCTAACTGTGTGTGTGTGTGTGTGTGTTTGTGTGTGTTTGTGTATGTGCTGTAGGTTTGTCTGCATGTGTATACATGCTAAGACATTGAAGGGACTGTTGTCCATAAATGCAAAGTAGACCCCTACCTCCAAACCATTAACCTAATCTCACATTCTAACATAGGTTTGGGGTCGTTTTACTGTGTTTTGTAAATAGTGGAAAGTGGCTTGGTTTAAAGTTATGGTGAACCTAAGTTTAGCCTAGCTTAGCTCAATTGAAAATTACATTTATGTATTTATAAAGCCACAGATTTTAGTCTTTATAAAGTCGGTGAGACTATATCAAATGTCAGATTACCCTCGGCCACAATGGCAGAAACAGGAGTTCCAAACAATTATGTAATTGTTTAGAATTTGCATTCACTGAAAGTCTGGCAACATTCTGAATATTTGTTTTTGTGAACAAATCCCATAAAAACACCAAAACCAACAATGTGTTAGTCTGTCTCGCAATCATTTCTGACATCCCCCCAGCCTGTCTGTGGCACTCAGCCTCAAGCCCATTTGTTCCTACTTCAGACTTTAAGAAAGGATTCATTAAGATATACTTTTATTTATAAAAAAGGCTAAATCCATTCCTAAAACAGCTGGGCACTGTAGTTTTCAGCAAATGTTACTCAAACAGGAAAAACAGTGTATTTGTTGGGAACTATTTTCAGTTGCGGATTAATACACATTTGGTGCTCTAGTGAGTATTTACAGCACCAGGACTGTAAATAAAATAAACTACAGCGCCTGTGTCCGTGATAATGAAGGAACATGTCACCCAGTGCAATGCTGTTCCTCACTCGTGTTTTTAATAGTTTTTGGACAAAAATGGCGCTCTATGTCACGGAGGAATAAGCTGTAACAGGCTTTGGCTACACGGGCACTACTTGTTAGTAGGATCATTTGTTGGTTTTGGTATTTTCATTGGATTTGTTCTTTAATAAATGGGGCTAACAAGAACAAAGCAAACCCCCCTGTGGGCAGAGGTTGCTACTGATCCCATAGACATCCAGTAACTGAGCGAAAGTTAGCTAATCTCAACATCAAACCGCATGTTAAGACAAAAAATGGCATCCCTTAGTTTGGCTCACGGTATGTAGAAAAGATTGTTTAATTCCCTTTCACCAACTGGCAAGTGAAAGCTTGTGGTATTGAATCATGTGAAAAGATGAACAAAGATTATCTAAATATAACACTGTGCACGAAGACATGTTCTCCGAGGCAGAGTCCTCAAACTTTACCCTTTCACACATTCCCTATTTCTCTCCTCCTCTCTCGTTCTGCCTCTGGCTTGTGTCTCTGCTGCACATTTCTATATGAACAGTTTGCGTCATGTGTTCTCAGGACAGTTTCTCTCTCTCTCCCTCTCTCTTGTGTGTGTGTGTGTGTGTTTGCTTGTGTGCACACATGCAAGCTACTCTAGCGTCTTTGTCACAGAAAAGAATGCTCTTAAACTCAGTTTAATGTCTGTTAAAACAAAACAGATGGTTTTCCTGCAGCCAAGCTAAAAAAAAAAAAAAAAAATGCTGTGGCAACAAACTTTTGGAAGATTCACATGTTGTTGCAGAAAGATAGCAGCGCACACAAATGTGTGGGCGTGGATGTGGGTTCAGTGACTGAGGGATTTTGGTTTGCAGTCAAAAGAGTAATGGTTTTCCAAAGAATCACCATATTTTTATTCCAGTTAAGATAAAAAGGGTCTTCCAGTACTAGCTCTGTCATCTTGAAGTCAGACCAGATACTTTTGTCTGGCCAGTTTTTAAAAACCCCCCAAAAAAAACAGATAAACTCATCTATCAGGGGGATGAATCATTCAGTCCCTATATCTTCTTTTCTTTCTAATTCTCCTTTGCTCTTCAGGGACCTCCTGGGCCTTCTGGACCGCCAGGAACTGATGTGAGTATAAAAATAATTTAATCAGTCCATTTAATCTGAACCCTCGCCCTCTTTTTTGCCACAGGACCGGACAGCTAAGCACCACAGACTTAATTCCCCCTTGAGGCTGCGCTTGTTTTGACTCTGAAACTGATACTGTATGTTCAGTCCAAAGCCACACATTCAATTTCCTGAACACAAAAATCCGTAGCCTTTCACCGACCAGTCCCCTAAGTAAAATATCACCATTGTCATGTTCTCTTTTTTATTTTTGGAGCAGCTTGAAACAGTCCAGGACCTGGTTGTGTTGTGTTGTGTTGTGTTGTGTTATGTTACGTGATTTAACAGCGCATGGCCGTACTGTAACATGTACTCCACCTCTCTCTTCAGGAATGTGAAATTCTGGATATCATCATGAAGCTCTGCTGTAAGTTAAGCATTCGACTTGTTTGCACACTTAAACGCGCACTTGCAGAACTAGTCCTTGTCCACATGTCCTCTACGCTAAACTCGTTGCCCTTTTCAACTCAGTGCCTTATTAGCCAAACACGCAGTCCAAACCTGAAGAATGTGAGGGTTACGCAGGTTATGTTGTGTTATGTTTTTTTCTGCTCAGTTAATTAACTTTGATTTGTGTTTTTTTTCCCCCATCCTCTCCAAATCACTTCACAGCTTGTTGTGGTAAGTTTGCACCAAATCTAAAACACAGTCATCATGATAATTGTTTCTCATGCTCCATGGCTATTGTGATCTTTTGTGATTTTGTTTATGTGTGTCTACAGAGTGTAAGTGTGCACCTCTGGACTTGGCGTTCATTGTGGACAGCTCAGAGAGTATCGGTGCCACAAACTTTGCTCTTGCCAAAGACTTTATCATCACAGTCATAGATAGACTGGCCAAAGACCAGCAAGTAAAGGTAATGTCCTTCTCTGATAGACATTTGACTACACTGTATTACATATTCATCCATCTTTGCCTAGCCTCTCTAGGATAACCGACATTTGACCTTTGTGGATTGTGTTGTTTACTCAAAATGATACCAAAAATGTTGTGAAAAACTGGTTTCAGAGATGTTCGGAAATGCTGCCATGAGAGCAGACCTCATAATAGAAAGTGTGAATGAAAGATATTTTCTTTTTGGGAACTTGCTTTTATGTCTCTCCAGTGACTCTCCTCTTCCAGCTTGGATATAATTAGTCAGGATGGGTGGGACCCAGAAATGTTGACAGAGAAAAACACACGCTCGTAGACATAACACACACAGACCAAAACACACGGTCACCATGCAATGCTTTTCTTTCCAGTTTGCAGGTAATGAGTCCAAGGTGAGTGTAGTCCAGTACAGTGGATCGAAAGCCCAAGAAGTTGTCCAACTGGGCAACAACGTTGGTGGCCTCACCGAATTTAAACAGTGAGTTCACATGCATGCAAACAGAGCCCTGCTTGCCTTGCTTTTCCTCTGCCTTGCTCTCTGACTGTGTACTGTTGTGGTGATTCAGTAGTGATTTAGTATCTCCACTGCTGCCAAGGTTTGATTTCATTGGTTCAGTTTCTGGTTACATCCTCTCCATGCCTCAGCTTTACGTCTGTCAGATGGTATTTGGAAGGAAGTTTGCAGTGTCAATTACAATATCATCTCTTTTCACCCAGTTCAGAAATTGCCCCACAACATGTTCAGCCTAGCCTAGCAAAAGACAGTAAGCAAGGGGATACAGTTAGCCTAGTGCTATCAAAAGTGATTTGCAACATTGTTGTCTTATTTACATATTTGTTACTTACCATGTTTATTATGAAGAAAAAAATAAACATTGTAGTTTAACATTTTGGGAAATGCGCATACTGGCTTTCTCTCCATTGTGTCTATGTGATAAGTATGGAGCTGGAGCCAGGAGGTGATTAGCTTAGCTTAGCATGAAGACTGGAAGAAGGGCAAAACAGCTTGCCTGGCTCTCTTTAAAGTTCAAAACTAGTCTACGCCTACTACTATTCATGTGTATGTACAAATTCAACAAATGAGCTACAGATTGTTAAAAGTGAGGTAGAGGTGCTGTTAGGTTACTTTGAAAACAGCCAGGCTAGCTGTTTCCCTGTTTGCTACGCTAGGCTAATCACCTCCCAGCTCTAGCTCTGTACATTATGCACAGACATGAGAATGGTATGGTAACTCTTGAAAAGAAAGCAAATACATGTATTTCCCAAAAAGATTAACAATTTCTTTGAGGAGCTTATAGCTAACTACATGCAAGCTAAGTCAGGTAATTCTGAAAACATCTACATGTGAAAACAAAATGCATCCATGCTAGCGTTTTCAGGTTGTTTTTATAAAGGTTTCTACCCACATTGAAATGCCTGAACAATACAAAAGCAGCAAATTCTCTTCTTCTTAGTCCCTAATGGGTTGTTGAACAACAAAATTATATGTTGAAAAGCAGTAAATGAGTGTATTTGCATATGTTGGAGTGTTTTTTTTATGTCATTAATTTTCTTTAAGAGCCATTGATTTTTGTGTCATTTCTGTGCGTGTACAGGGCAGTGAGAGACTTGCGCTGGCTGGCTGAGGCCACGTACACAGGCGAAGCCCTTGAATTTGCTCTGACCAACACAATCAAGCTGATGACACAAGAAAACCGAATCGTTCTTGTTCTCACCGACGGACGTTCTGATATTTCCAGGGACAAGATTCCCCTCAACGTCCTCTGTGGTAAAGACCTCCAGGTAAGCACAATACACCTAGATAGACACAGTAAATGTTTCTGCCACACTCGTAGACTCTTTAACTGAAATACTAGTACTTAGTAAAAGTACCCGCTAACCTAAAAACCTCTTTCCTCATCTCCAGGTTGGTGGTTTAGGAATAAAGGACTACTCAGGCCGTGAGCCCAACAAGGAGCAGGTTGGGGAAATGGTTTGTCAGAATGACCCCAAACCAGGCTTTTCCTTTGTCCTGGACAACTTTGCCGAACTGCTAGATGACACTTTTCTGCAGAACCTCACATCCAGAATCTGTCAAGGTAAACATACACACATAAGTGCACACACACAAACGTTGGTCATTTTCATCAACTGAATATTTTGTACCAACTCCAAATAAGCTGACTTAACCCCTGTTGTTCTCTCTTCCAGCTAAGAGGTGCCCAGACTACAAATGTCCCAGTAAGTCTGTTCTTCTTTTTCAGTAATAATAGGTTTAGATTTGGTTGGACTGTGGTTCACACTTTTTAATGTTTACCATATCTTACTGCTGTGGCCCAGTTTGCCATTTATATCTATATATACATTAAAATAATCAGATACAACAAAGACATAGGGTGCACAGTAAATGAGAGCTGAAATAAAATAAAACGACCAACAATTTAAACCTGTAAAATGTACAAGTGAATTTAAAATGTATAAATGCTATTTGGCTGTCTTGCACCTTGCTGTCTCTCCAGTCTGTCATTTACAGAACCACTTGAAACAGCTATTGATCAGATGCATTGTGCCTGTGTTTGTTTGTGTGTTGCAGTCTCTTTCTCTGAAAGTGGCGATATTTTGATCATGATGGACAGCTCGGCCAGTGTGGGCCAGAAGAACTTCGAGACAAGCAAGACCTTTGTGCGCAATCTGGCCGAGCGTTTCCTGACTGCCGAGAGGAAGACGGGTGCCACTGTCAGAGTGGGTGTGGGCCAGTACAGCCGAAATGCCCGCATGGAGCAGGGGCTAACTACCAATTTGACCCTGCTGTCTTATCACATTGAAGAGGCGGCATTCCAAAATGACGGCACCAACGTGTTAGAGGCCATGGAATTTGCCGTTAAGAGTTTACCTGGCCGTGGGGATGCATCAGGAGGCAGGAAAAAGCTGGTGATGTTCTCCGATGGCAGGTCTCAGGCCGTCACTGAGCCTGTGCTGCAGAAGCGTGTTCGTGAGGTGGCGGACGCCGGGGTGGAGCTCTTTGTCATTGCCGTCGGCAGCCAAGTCAATGAAGTCAACCTGCGCACACTGGTGAGCAGGGGGCGGCAGGACGACATCACCTATGCCCAGCGCCACCTGTTCCGTGTCCCAGACTACCCCTCTCTGCTCCGCGGGGTCTTCTACCAAACCGTCTCCCGCAGGGTATCCATGCCCTGAGTGCAGGGCCCCGATCAATAGGACCAACACGCTTTAGATTTTTAGTCCCAATATGAATATTCAGTCTCACCCATTTACCATACACTGTGTTTGAGTACTTTTAATAAAAAAAAAAAGAAATGTCAAAAAGCGACAAATGATTGTGTGGCAGACAAATGGAAATGTCTTCATGAAATTCTTAGGGAATTTTTTTACCCTGAGTTTATCCTCCAAGGCAGACCATCTCAGGCTGTGTACAAGTTCCACCTCCTATGCTGGGATCATTAGACCATATCCCAAGTGATGGTGCATTTTAGAGTTTTAGAGCTTGTTATGGCAGCACACAACTGGGAGGAATAACTGCCTGGCAGGCAAAGTTCAGGTTAAAAAAAGTCCCACTTAAAAGGGGGTTGCTTCGGTACTGGAGAGCTATCAGTAATGGCCAGAATTAATCTTGTTTCTAGGTTTTAAATACATCGGGCTGATTTCTACTCAGGTATTTTGTATCCCATCCCATTACTTTCAGCTAGTCTGGACCCGTGCTTTGGCTTACTTCAACTAACTAGTGTGGAAAATGGCTCATCGAGGCTACAGTCTCCTGTCTCTCCAGGACCGGAGCTCCTGTCATTTGAAGGATTTGTGTTGAGGTTTTAATGTGGACTCATTTGTGTAGCTCTTACCACTCTTTCAAGTGGTGTCGGATGTGTGGTGTCACAATTTTACATTAAAAGAACATAAGTGAACCAACCGCAGCTGTGAACTGAAAGCATACAGATTCTTTGGCGTGTGCTCTCTGTACCTAAATGGTTATTAACCTGGACAGTTGGCTCATGATTGGCCAGTCAACTTTAATTTAGGTTTTGCCCCTATAAAGCATATCGAAAAGGTCATTTGGAAAAGCCATGACATATTCCCACTTGGTGAAACCTCACCCGACATCACTTGAAAGCTCTCTTAAATCACCAAACCGGGAAAACAGGGCATGACATCAGGCAGACTCTCTCAAACAAAAACATCAGCACTTCACCTGGTACTAATGAGGACACCACAGCTGGACTCAACGTGTGTGATTCTGTCGGAGTGTGTGTATCTGTATGTGTGATCATCTCTGTGTGTACATCAATTACGTGTGTGGAGGTGATTTTTTTTATTAATGTGTAGCCTTGGGTGAAACAGTTGTGCTGGGGTCACTGGTTCAAATGACAGAATGACAGAAACCTGTTCTTTATTGTCTATATAGCAGAAAGGCATCTATCAAACACACACACACACACACACACACACACACACACACACACCTACGTACTTCATCAGTGAGGTAGGAAAACATCTGTCATGGTTGAAGGCTGGAAAATAAACCTAATGGGACTCATGTTGTGAGCCCCCCACACACACACCTTTTAGATTCCCTCACCTTCAGTTTTGTTATCATCAGTGGCCCAGAGTCACTGTACTGTTGTTATTATCTGTGGTGCTATTAGTCCCAGTGTATCAACCTCTACATGTTGTTAAAGAAGATATTTTTACCTGAGGACACAAAATCTCAGTAGTGTTGTAAGAGCTCCTTCAATAAAGGTTGCTACACTAGAGTGTCTCAGCTCACTTTTGTCCATGCACACACAGACTTCCAAAGCCAGCATACAAAGATGCATTTTCATATGTTCATTCATAATTATACCTCTAAACATCCTCCTTTGACATAGATTCACTGAAATTGAAACACTGGATAATTAACCACGACTCTTAGCTCAAAGAAAAATAATGTGATTCAGCCTATGGCGTTAGGAGTGGCAGGCTCGTCCCTATGTTCCCAGCGCGTGTCTCTGGATATAAACTAACATTGTAAGAGATTGGTAAGGACTATCTTCACAGTTAAAATAGCAAAAGAACGAAGGGAGATGGATGTTTCAAATGCAGTTTCAATGGTAAAAATCCGTCCCGCCAAGTCAAGAAAACTGTCTCGCACGCAAATAGGGCATAGGTTTCAAGGAGTATAACATCATTAGGTGGATGAATTCAACATATTGACCGAGGGAAACATATATAGAACATTTGACCTAGGGGAAAAAAACATTGTTGAGAACATACAGTGCATCCAGAAAGTATTCACAGCGCTTCACGTTTTCCCACATTCTGTCATTTTACAGCCTTATTCCAAAATGGAATAAATTCATTTCTGTCCTCCAAATTCTACACGCAATACCCCATAATGACAAAGTGAAAAAAGTTTTTAGAGAGTTTTGCAAATTTATTAAAAATAAAAAGCTAAGAAATTACATGTACATAAGTATTCACAGCCTTTGCTCAATACTTTGTTGATGCACCTTTGGCAGCAATTACAGCCTCAAGTCTTTTTGAATATGATGCCACAAGCTTGGCACACCTATCTTTGGGCAGTTTCGCCCATTCCTCTTTGCAGCACCTCTCAAGCTCCATCAGGTTGGATGGGAAGCGTCGGTGCACAGCCATTTTCAGATCTCTCCAGAGATGTTCAATCGGATTCAAGTCTGGGCTCTGGCTGGGCCACTCAAGGACATTCACAGAGTTGTCCTGAAGCCACTCCTTTGATATCTTGGCTGTGTGCTTAGGGTCGTTGTCCTGCTGAAACATGAACCGTCGCCCCAGTCTGAGGTCAAGAGCGCTCTGGAGCAGGTTTTCATCCAGGATGTCTCTGTACTTAGCTGCATTCATCTTTCCCTCTATCCTGACTAGTCTCCCAGTTCCTGCCGCTGAAAAACATCCCCACAGCATGATGCTGCCACCACCATGCTTCACTGTAGGGATGGTATTGGCCTGATGATGAGCGGTGCCTGGTTTCCTCCAAACATGACGCCTGGCATTCACGCCAAAGNGTCCATCCTGTTTCCACTGATCATCCTTGAGATGTTCCTACAGCTTAATTGGAGTCCACCTGTGGTAAATTCAGTTGATCGGACATGATTTGGAAAGGCACACACCTGTCTATATAAGGTCCCACACTTGACAGTGCATGTCAGAGCACAAACCAAGCATGAAGTCAAAGGAATTGTCTGTAGACCTCCGAGACAGGATTGTGTCAAGGCACAAATCTGGGGATGGGTACAGAAAAATATCTGCTGCCTTGAAGGTCCCAATGAGCACAGTGGCCTCCATCATCCGTAAATGGAAGAAGTTCGGAACCACCAGGACTCTTCCTAGAGCTGGCCGGCCGTCTAAACTGAGCGATCGGGGGAGAAGGGCCCTAGTCAGGGAGGTGACCAAGAACCCGATGGTCACTCTGTCAGAGCTACAGCATTCCTCTGTGGAGAGAGGAGAACCTTCCAGAAGGACAACCATCTCTGCAGCAATCCACCAATCAGGCCTGTATGGTAGAGTGGCCAGACGGAAGCCACTCCTTAGTAAAAAGCACATTGCAGCCCGCCTGGAGTTTGCCAAAATGCACCTAAAGGACTCTCAGACCATGAGAAACAAAATTCTCTGGTCTGATGAGACAAAGATTGAACTCTTTGGCGTGAATGCCAGGCGTCATGTTTGGAGGAAACCAGGCACCGCTCATCATCAGGCCAATACCATCCCTACAGTGAAGCATGGTGGTGGCAGCATCATGCTGTGGGGATGTTTTTCGGCGGCAGGAACTGGGAGACTAGTCAGGATAGAGGGAAAGATGAATGCAGCGAAGTACAGAGGCATCCTGGATGAAAACCTGCTCCAGAGCGCTCTTGACCTCAGACTGGGGCGACGGTTCATGTTTCAGCAGGACAACGACCCTAAGCACACAGCCAAGATATCAAAGGAGTGGCTTCAGGACAACTCTGTGAATGTCCTTGAGTGGCCCAGCCAGAGCCCAGACTTGAATCCGATTGAACATCTCTGGAGAGATCTGAAAATGGCTGTGCACCGACGCTTCCCATCCAACCTGATGGAGCTTGAGAGGTGCTGCAAAGAGGAATGGGCGAAACTGCCCAAAGATAGGTGTGCCAAGCTTGTGGCATCATATTCAAAAAGACTTGAGGCTGTAATTGCTGCCAAAGGTGCATCAACAAAGTATTGAGCAAAGGCTGTGAATACTTACATGTGATTTCTTAGTTTTTATTTTTAATAAATTTTCAAAACTCTCCAATAAACTTTTTTCACTTTGTCATTATGGGGTATTGTGTGTAGAATTTTGAGGACAGAAATGAATTTATTCCATTTTGGAATAAGGCTGTAACATGACAGAATGTGGAAAACGTGAAGCGCTGTGAATACTTTCCGGATGCACTGTACAACCCTTTGAAAGGTCTCCTTAATGTGTCATATTAAGAGGGTATTGAGCTGGTGAGTATAGGACCCTGGGAGCATAGAAACACTCCCCTTTTCATCTCACACCATCATCTAGTCAAAATTCTCATTTTTCCAGTACATTAGTGTATCACCATGCTTTGTGTTTAGTGCTAATTGGCAAATGTTAGCATGCTAACACTCTAAACTATGATGGTGAACATGGTAAACATTAAAGTACCAGCTGAACATCAGTATTTTGTTATTATGAGCATGTTAGAATTTGACGTTAGCATTTAGCTCAAGGCACCACTGCACATAAGTAGCCTACAGCCTCACAGAGCCGCTAGCATGGCTGTCGACTTTTAAGTCTTGTTTATTACCCTTGGTAACATTTATTCACCAACTTTGTTGCTGCACGTACATTGCTACAATTGGGTCAAAAAGAGGTAATGGAGGCAAAGTTTAAAACTAGCCTATTTTGTTTTTCTGTTGTAAGCGTTCATTATAATTTGCAGGCTCACTCAGTTTTGACCTACCTGTGCGCAGTTTTTAGCCAGGCTAGCAGCGTGACTTTAGGGCAATATTGATCGGTCAAGTGGGCTACCACTTTTGTCCAGATTGAAATATCTCTACAACTATTGGATGAGTTGCCGTGAAATTTTGTACAAACATTAATGATCCCCAGAGAATGAATCCTACTGACTTTGGTGATCCCCTGACCTTTCGTCTAGCGCCACCACAGGGTTGACACTTTTGGATCACAGTGAAGTGTCCCTTCACTTCTATGGGTTGGATTGGCACACTTAACTAAGATGGTGGCCATGGTCAACATTACCTCCCAAACATCAGCATGTGAGCATTGTCATTGTGAGTATGCTAATATGCTGATGTTAGCATTTAACCCAAGCACCTCTGTGCCTCCCCAAACAAAACAGTGGTTTAAATAATATGGCAAAAGTGGGTGTATGTTTAAACCCTGTCATATAATGCCAGTCATCTGTCTGCTAATTTTTCTACCCTGATGTCGTCATGTCCCCCAATCTTAGCAATTAACTTAGTGAGTAAAATGTTATAATAACAACTAATAAAGATGCACAAAATTATGACCATAAGACCTGTGTTGTAAAAAAAAAATTCTATAATTAAACAGTAATTCTGTGACATATTTGGGTGCAGCAGAGTGACAATGTGACCTAAAGTGACAAATCCCAAGTCCAAGTCCCAAATCAAACCCACTGTGTCAGCAAGTATCTGCCTGCTAAAGTGCCCTTGAGCAACACATCTCTACTTGCTCCAGGGCTGCTGGGCTGCAGCTGAGCCTGACCTCTGACCTCCCCATGACCTCCCCATTGAAGAGGGGCAAGATAGAAAAAAGAATTCCTTCTTTGAGGGTCTTGAGTGTATCACTACAAAGATCTTTTTGTTGTATCCTACTCTGTGAATGATCTATGTGCAGAAAATATAGTGCATGGACACGCAAATGTTAAATTGTCTTCCTCTCTATGACTCAATAAGAGACAGATGTTTGATATTAAATCTTCACACTCCGACTGCAGCAGAATTTCAGTGGAACTGTCTCAGTTGGAGTTACTTTCCTGCTTTTTTTCCTGTGGTCCTGATTTCGAGCCACTGTTTTGATCTTAGCAGTGTGCTTTCTTGTGTGTGTGTGTGTGTGTGTGTGTGTGTGTGTGTGTGTGTGTGCGCACGTACACGCACCGTATGTGTCTGGACTGTTTGATACATCTCTTCCTGTGTTGAAGGCATTTTTGAAGATCCCGAGCCAAAACTGCACTTATCAGATCATTCCACCGAGCCCCTGCATGTGTGATTGTTTGTTTGTGTTTTTGTACATGGGTGTGCCCACTTGCATGGTGATGCATATTTCTGTGCATGATTTACAGCTTGTGCGCATATATATATATATATATATATATATATCTGTGTGATTTGTGTGTATGTGGCTGTGTGTTTGTGTGTGTGGTGTGGGGGACTGTTCCTCAGAAATTTGTCTTGGCTCCTCTGTAGTTTTTCTGAGACCCAATTTCCTCCTTCCTCCTGTTTTCTCAAACCAAAGCGATTGGACCTCTCACTGCCATCTTACTCTCAGACCTCAGCACAACCTTTTTCCTCCGAAATTCACTGGTAGTGACATAAGTTTTGCACATGGAATTGACCGTATGTGTGCATGATGTGTGCTCGGCTTTGTATGTGTGTGTGTGTGTGTGCATCATGCTGCACTGAGGTAACGACTCCCAGCTGCCTTGTCTGAACAGAAAGCACATCTGGAGAAAAGGAGGGGAAAATATTCCTTGAAGAAGCAACAGGGAAAGAGGAGTAAATGTTAGCTTATCATAAGTTTAATGTAATATCCTGCTTATTTGTTTGTCTTAAATATAAAATTTCAGATTCAGGAGCTGCACTGGAAAACGTCTGGAAGAACTGCATCACTCCCATACATACACAGACAGTCATAGAGATTAGCACTGAATGTAAATAACCTGTCGTTTTGTGTAACTCTGCATGATGCAGAAAGCATGAGCATGTATCTGCTGTCTGACTGTGTGGATTTGTGCATTTGCATTTGCATGCACGTGCTTGATTTGCTTTTATGTTTCTACTGTTGCCGTGTCTTTGTGCATGTCTGCATATGAAGTGAATTGAGTCGTCCCTTGTGTCTTTTCTGTGGAACAGTGAGAGAAAGGTTGCAGCGACGTTGGGAGAGTTGCGCTGTTTATGATTCTGGAACTGATTATGCAGAAATCCCCCCAGACTGAAACGCTCTTTTAGTCCATGTGAAAGAAATGAAAAAAAAAATTAAAGAGTGAGAGAGAGTGTGTGTGAGAAAGAGGGAAACAGAGAGAGCGAGACAGAGAGAGAGAGAGAGAGAGAGAGAGAGACTGGTTTACTCCTATTTGGGAGGAAGGTCATTCCTATTCTATGAGTCACACTTTTAAGAGAGACCAGAACCCCCCCACCTCCACATCTCTCCATCACATGCACACAGACACACACACATACACACACGTTGCTCCACTCCTCTCTTCTTCTCTTTTTAAGGAAAAACCCTTCCCTGGCCAAGACAGAGGGAAGACATTCACAGAGTAATAACTCTGGTCAGCAGCTGCCCTTCTCCTCTTCCTCCTCCTCCTCTTCTTTACTCTCTCATCTGCTCTTGGTCGCTTTAGCAAAATGCTGACTGCTGTCTCACCTCCAATCACCTCCACACTGATCATAGCCCACTATACATTCAAGATGAAGTTCAATTAAAAAGCATGCGAGACTAACATTTCAAAACGTCTGTGTGTATAAACACGTTCCTATAATGTCTAATGACTGAGCAGGTCAGATCCAGGTTCCCTACTTTGATGTGATATTGTTAAAGAAATGTATTCCAATCACTGGTCATTCACATCAGCGCCTTCCACACTCAGCTGACCCAAAAGACCTCTTCATCTCCCTCTCTCAACTGATCAGGCCTATCATGTAACGGATGTGAACTTGGATGTAAAAGGCCTGTTCCTCACATCCCCTCCTGTGTTCTGGCCTGGATAACACATTAGTGGCTGTGTTGCCGGTTTATGCACTGGCGTCAGGTTAACGCACATCAGAAAAATCCAAGCAAATTGGACACATGCGCAAGTGTTGCTGCTGCAGCCAACACATGATAAGCCACAATGAAATGAAAAGAAACGTGCTTCACATACATACACAGAGTGTAAAGGTAAGTGCCTGTGCAGATGTGTACAAACGTGGTAAATCCTCTAAAAGGGAGACCTCCCACCATGTCCACAAACACTTTAACACTTCATACAAACAGGCAAACGGGCGGCTGAAGCACCTACATGGGTATAAACATAGTGAGCAGACTCATGGACAGTCTGTCAGTGTTTACACCGACTATAAACTCCTCTCACTCGGCCTACTAATTGCAAGCAGACCACCAGACACAAGCGAGGGCCGTTTGTGTGTGTGTTTATGAGTGGGGGGGGTTAGGTCTGCTCTTTATCCTGTTCCATTTTATTCTTACTCACCACATGTATGAGATTAACTGTGAAAACCTCCCTTATGTGCTATCTCAGGGACATGGAAGCCTGATGTGTCCCCAGGGTTCCTCTATAAAATGACCATTTCTCCTGATACTAAACGGACATTACAATCTGTTTGTGGAGTTTAAGGCGTCTTCTGGGGGGGGGGGTGTTCAAAACTCCAGCTGTGCTTTGGCATCCTCTTTTACTGGTGCTTGGCAGTAATAGGCTACTGGTACAATAGGCCACGGGTACTCGGGTGCGCGCGCGCGCACACACGGGTTCCTGCGGAGCCATGGCGCCTCCAAGCGGACAGCAGTGGGCACTGGGGTGCGTCGTGCGCTTACAGGAGGAGGGATCAGAGCTTGTGGCTGGGGCTGGACCGGGACAGGAGAGCGAACGGACGGCTCTTCTGTGGGAAGTAAACGCGCATCCAGGGCTTTATTTTCCATTTTCTTCCTCCTGTATCCCCCTTTTCTTTCTCGGCTTTCCCTCATGCTGAGATGAGGACATAATCAACAGAGGATCAGCTGTTCACGAAGTTTTGAAGTTGTTGCAAAGAGTTTAGGTAAGTAGCACTTTTACGCATAACAATCTCCCTCTCTTCCCTTGTGTGTCTCTGCTTGTCTCTCCCTCTCTCCCTCTCTCTATGTCTCTCTGTCTCTTTGCATGTCTTAAAACTTACTCTCATCAACAGAAATTAGGGCTTTTTCTCAGTCTAACCAAACTGTTGCGCGAACAAACAATGAATACGCAACTCCTTCAAAATCAACAAAGTAATTGCCCAAGAAAAAAAACGAAATAGAGCATGGGATGTATCAGCCGTGCTGTTATTTCTGCGTATTTCTTTGCGTGATATTTACCTATGCAACGACAAAACGCTATGAGGAGTCCCACTCACTCCCCTGGCCTGGACAGCGGAGTGGGAACATCTGCAGGAGCGACTCCTCCGCTGGTCACAGCTGTCTGTCCGCTAGAGGGTGCCACAGCAAAGCGTGTGGCTGACTGTCTGTTGGCTGCTGTGCACAGTTTTAAAGAAGGCCTAAAGTGATGAATCTGAAAATATTTTTGTATAATTTTGTTATTGCTAGCAGGTGTGGGATGATTTTACTTCAGATTAGTGTTCATTTGTTTTGATAACTGTCTTTTAAAAAAGGAGACACTTAATTAGGATGACACTTAATTGCAGAAAACGTGATTTGCATTGGAAATTATATTGTAATTGTTTTTCTCAAGAGGGGGAGGTTTTCTTTTGTTTTTCCACTTGTAAGGATGCAGATTTTTACAGTTTAAAAATACAGTAAGCTGCAATGTATATGAGCTGGCAGATGGTCCGGTGGTGGATACTTGCTGGGTTGAGATCTTTGGAGTCTTGGATAGACACTAGACCAACTGTAGGCTGGTTGAGTGTTTACTGCATGTGAGGGCAGTCAGCTGCCCTCCAGAGGCCTTCCCTTCCCACACAGCCTGGGCTGGATTATTAATCAGGCAAAGTGGTCACTGTCCCTGGCCCCAACCCTCAGGGACCCTGAAGGCCTCATATTAAGTGTGTGTCAGTTGCATGGTTTGTGGAAATTTGATTAATTTGTTTTGGAAAATGCACACATGAGATAATAAGGGCCTTAAGGCAGGTCCTGCATGATTGCCTGTCTTGTCAAAATTGACATGGTGCATATTCCTGTATACATTTGCATTTTAACCAAATCACAAACAAGCGCCAGGACCAGGACCTTCTAACAACTTAATCCGTCCATGACAGCCAGTGAACCCAGGTTCACTGTGAGGGAAGGGAAAGTCTCTGGAGGGCAGCAGACTGAGGCCTTGTCACATCTTGTGGTTTAAAACCAAAATGTGAGCCTTACTATATTCTGTCAGCAGCATGCTCTCTGCTGCCAAATACGACCAGAGTCTGCTCATTTTTGTCATCGCCCAAAGTAATGTTTGTATGATTTTTCCTTGACTTGAAAGGATGAGGTGCCACGTTTAGATAAGATAATTAGTTCCATTGTTTAGCCTTGGACTTACAAGTTTCAAGTGGTCAAAGAGTGAGTCCTTCGAACACTCGGGCCTGTTAGTGACTCTGACTGAACTTCCATTGGTTCTGGCTGTAGTGTGGCAGTATGTTAAGGCCTGTGTTCAGGTTTCTACATGAATAATCCATAATGAGGCAAATGTCAGCCTTTGTTGAATTCAGTCACGTCTTTTAGCTTCTGTTGTTTCCATTTCCACCATTAAACACAAGAAAGAAGGGCCATGTTCAACTCATGTCATGCTTTCAGACCTGTTACTTAATTGTACTTAAATGTTGTTACTTAAATGTTACTGTTACGTAATTCTATGGCAGCCATTTTGTACTGGTGCAGAATCTAGATGAGGTTTTAGAGTTATTTTTCAAAGTACCTTGGCAATCAGCTAACACTACATGACAAAAATCATATAGCATGTGGAACAATAAGAACATTCTATAATACTGTATTCTATATTACTGTAATATATTATATATATTGTCTTTCCATTCCTGCGATTTGGTGTTTGGATCTTTTTAATTTTTTTACATTTTCCACAAGTTCTATTTTCACTTTATTGATTTTGAGAGATGAAGTGAGAAATAAACAAACAGATGTTGTTGGCTCAGTTGTGTGTCTTGTTCCGTTATGTGTCAGACAGGAGAAGAGGAAGATGCTGGGGTTAGAGGTCATCGTGCTCTGTCTTCTTTTTGGAGCCCTGACTCACAGCCAGACGACAGAGTGCAGCAGTGAGTGCCATGAAACCGAACCCTTGTCACAGTAACATGTCATGTTAATATGTTAGCACAGCTTTAGTGACATAACATGGAATATTTCATGATTGATTTAAATGCATTGGAATTTTACATAGAGGTTTTATGTGTTTTTTGTGTGTGTGTTCCCTCCAGAGAAGAATGAATGTCCCATAGACGTGTACTTCACCATAGACACATCTGAGACCATCGCCCTGCAGGAGCCACCGCCTGGATCGCTGGTGGAGAGCATCAAGGTTCCTCGTTTATCTGCAATTTTAATACTTCAACCTCAACACAATAAAGCCCCGTTTTTTTGTGTGGTCATTTCATCAAGTGATTATTAGTAATGTTAAATCATGTGTTGTGTCTTGTTGTTGTAGGATTTCACTGTGCAGTTTGCACAGCGTTTAGAAGATGTTGAATTCAAAGGTGTTGTGCGGATCAACTGGAAAATTGGTGGACTGCACTTCTCCCAGAGTCAGCTGGTGTTCAGTCCCATCACATCCAAGAACGATTTCATCACTGTGAGTACGGATGGATGCAAATTTCTAACCTGTGACCACGCCCAATAGGAGTTTCATATGGAGAAAAAAAGGGATGCTGCCCTTAGGGAACATTGCTGTCCCACTGATAACTGATAATATGATAATATGTCTTTTTAGCTTACCACACACATATTAACACCAATGATAAGTAGGGCTGGGTAAATCTGCTTTGGGGCCCTGGGACAAAAATCAGCTGTGGGCCCCCACTAGAAAGATTAAAACTAGTGAAAAAAGAAGCTTTTCGTGCAGTGTGTGTACTCCAGGGCAAAAAATGCCAGTGACAGCAAGATGGATCTATAGTCATTGTGGCCTGCTGGTTTAAGATGCATACTATGCAATTGCAAAGTTCCTGATTTGATTCCAACTTGGACCTTTGTTGCATGTTTCCCCCAATTTTTCTTGTCCTTCTGTCAAATAAAGGCAAAATGCCCAAAAAATAATCTGAAATTGATGATCTCTAATGTCTGGCTGTTATATAAGGCTACAGCCAGCAGCCGGTTAGCTTAGCTTAGCACAAACATTAGAAACAGGGAGAAAAAGCTAGCCTAGATCTGTCGAACAGTAACAAAATCTGCACCTCTAACGCTCACTAGTTAACATGTTCTATCTAATTTGTTTAATATGTACAAAAAACAAAGTGTAAAAACAACCATTTGCCGTTTTACTGGACGTGCGAGACTATTTCTTGACTGGGTGCAGTAGCCTCCTGGAGTCTCAACTGGTCCCAGCCAAGAAATAGTCTGGCACATAACCCCAGTAAAGCAAGGAATTGTTGTTTTTACACTTTTGCTTATGTATGGATTAAAAATTAGTGAGCTTTAGAGGTAATGGTAGATGGATTTTGTTACTTTCCGACAGAGCCAGGCTAGCTGTTTCTCCTTGTTTCAAGTCTTTGTGCTAAGCATTATATTGAACGGACAGGTATGAGAGTGGTATCAACTTTCTCATCTAACTCTTCTCCAGAACACGAATTAGCCTTAGTTTCCCAAAATGTCGAACTGTTCCTTTAAAAATAGATTTAGACACAGCAGCTGAAGATCAGGTAAAATCACAGGTCCCATATAATTTCAGTTTATATTAAGCAATTAATTAATTACCACTAACTACTACAGAGTGAGCCTGATATTTTCAGGGCCCCTGAGGGTGTCGGGTTCCTGCGCAGTTATGCTCTTTTCCTGATTGGTAATCCAGCCTTAACAAGTCGCACTTCTTACTGTTTCCAGGGTGTCAGGGGGATCCGTTACCTGGGTAAGGGCACCTACATCGACTGTGCCCTCACCAACATGACCCAGGAAATGCTGCGCTCACCCTCATACCCCAAGGCCCTCCGATTTGCCGTGGTCATCACCGACGGCCACGTGACTGGAAACCCCTGCGGGGGCATCAAAGTGGCAGCAGAGAGGGCTCGCGACGAGGGCATCCGGATGTTTGTCGTGGCGGCATCGAAGAACATTGAAGAGACAGGGCTGAGAGAGATCGCCAACTCCCCAGCGACAGTCTATAGGAGGGACTTCATGGCTGTGGATCTGAGCCAGGGCAGAGCCCTCATACACGTGGACACCATTGACCGCATCATCAAGACGATGGTAACACACAAACACCCACAGAGACACACAGAGAAACATGAAACATGATCAATGCCTTCTTCTCACACCTTGTTTCGTTTGTCTTCACAGCAACATTTGGCGTACACAGAGGTAAGAATGCACACACAACGAATGAGATATCATAAAAACTGATGTTTCAGACTGTATCAACACTGACTGTTTGTTTTCATTTCCACAGTGTTACAGTGTGTCCTGTCTGGAGACACCAGGGCCTCCCGGTCCAAAAGGCCACAGAGGACAAAAAGTGAGCTTCACTCATACATACATACTTCCAGAATTTGCACCCTAAAGTCACTTTCATCCTCACAGATATTTTCTCCTTTAAACTCATTGACTACAGGGAGCTAAAGGAGACAACGGTGAACCAGGTTTGAAAGGAGGAAGAGGTCGCCCAGGAGACCCCGGTATTGAGGGTCCCATCGGTCAACCTGGTACCAAAGTAAGACACTGAACATCCACCTCCCCATCATTCACTATTCACTACAGTATGACAAATATGGATTTTGTTTGATGTATATTGTTGACTTTTGTTTTCCCTTTTTCCTCTCTGTAGGGAGAACCAGGTCTTTTAGGCGATAAGGTGAGCCATTACTTTCCCTTTGTGTGGATCAACGTCATCAATGCATGACTTAAAACTGTCTTAAATGGAGAAATTCTGAACAAATTACTGGGTTTGTAAATGAATGATAACAATAATCGTACATAAAATGACTGTTGATCTTCTGTCTGCCCACAGGGAGAGATGGGAGCTCAGGGGAAAAAGGTAGGACTTGTTTTAAACGTATGATTTATTACCTGGCCGAATCTGTTAGTTATCATTCATATTGTTAAGTGGCTGGTCTTTCTCCTCTAAATGTCTCTTCTCTTTTGTTGTTAGGGCGTGGCTGGCATCCCAGGACGCAATGGGACAGATGGACAGAAGGTATGTGCTGTACTGTATGAGACTGAATTTTGAGGAGTACAAAATGCCACCTAGAATCATTACTGACTCACTGAAAGTGATTCTGAAAGTGATTTTGAAGTGAAGCTCTAGTTTTGTTTTTAAGACTCTTTTGTAATTTTTGTCCCTTGTCTCCTTCTTCCCAGGGTAAAATTGGACGGATCGGTGCTCCCGGCTGCAAAGGAGACCCAGGCGACAGAGTAAGACATTCAACACAATTTAAAATTATTAGTAGATCTATATTGTGTTGTGTTATGGCCTATTTATGGTGTGTGTTTGATGCTTTGTAGGGTCCTGATGGTCACCCCGGAGACGTCGGTGAACGTGGTTCCCCTGGAACTGACGGAGAGAAGGTATATGGTCCCGTCTTCAAAATCCATCAGCCATCCAACCTGTGGTTAAACTCTGTCTGATTGTCTGTGTGTGTGTGTGTGCTTGTGTCCTGTCTTCAGGGTGATCCTGGTCGCCCTGGAAGACCTGGTCCCTCTGGCCCGCCTGGAGAGCCTGGACCAAAGGTAAACCAGAGCACAGGGACTATAGGATAGCTGCTCTTTGCTGGGACAGATATTTGGTCTGAGGTCATGTTCAATGGTTTGAGGATTGTTGAAGGTGCAAGACTCAACTCTGGTGCTTCTTCCACAGGGAGAGAGGGGAGGTTCTGGATCACCTGGCCAACCTGGAACGAAAGGAAACCCAGTAAGACTCCAGACGCCACAGACAGAAACACATTCAAACACACACTCATTTCCTGCATCATGTAGTTTACCTGTGTGTTGTTTTTCTTAGGGAACCCCAGGACTTCCCGGAGTCAGAGGAGAGCCGGTAAGAACATCTGATTCACCCATAACCTGATGTTCCACTTCCTGCCTCGCCTGCATTGGCTTTGTGTTGGTTTTCTAATTGTTCTTGTGTTCTAGGGGAGAAGAGGAGACTATGGGACAAAGGGTGCTCAAGGGCCAGATGGAGTCAAGGGAGGCAAGGTATGAGTTCATGTACACAATTGCACAAGTGTGAAACATTTCTGTTTCATGAACTTTATGCCTCGGCTCGAATTATTTCTTTCATTGAGATAGATTATTCCACCACTAGAGGGTTCAGCGCTGATTTTATGTTTCAGGGTGAAATGGGGCCAGAGGGCTTGAGAGGACTTCCAGGTGAATCAGGAAACAAAGGAACTAAGGTGAGAAGAGCCGTATTAACTTTATGATCCATACATGATCATATGAACACCATACACCCTTGAACTCTTTAATCGACCTCCTTTTGTTGCACCTTTCTCTCCTCTGAACAGGGAGACAATGGCCTGCCAGGCCCCAGGGGGCCACCGGGGACAACGGGAGAGGCTGGGAAAAATGTAGGTCCCATTTGGGCATCACATGAAAAACTGCCTTAGAGATACATTACCTCATCTAGCTTTCCTTAACACTGTTATATGTATTATAGGGTACAAGAGGTGACCCTGGTGATGCTGGACCAAGAGGCGAACCTGGACAGGTTGGACCAAAGGTATGTGTCTCTGCGTATGTGTTAGCATCTTCCTTGGACTGTTTTCAGGTATCTAGCTGCAGTTCTTTATCTTGACTGTTTTTTTCGTCTCTATTCAGGGAGACCCTGGAAGACCTGGCTTTAGCTATCCTGGGCCAAGAGGACCATCGGTAACGTACACAAGCACTTACATCTCCTTACATTTGCTAGCTGGAGTGACACACTCAGCTGACAAGACTTAACTCCGCTGTTGTACAGGGTGACAGAGGCGAGAACGGCAACCGTGGACCTCGTGGCAGCAGAGGAGACTGTGGTCAAAAGGGTGAACCTGGAAATAAAGGAACTCCAGGAGAGGCAGTAAGTAGCTCCTCGTTGTTGGATATATGCTGTCACTGAAGTAAGTAAGGTGTCTGTGTACAGTGCAGTTACACAATGCACATTTTTCTGCTTACAACAGGGTGAGCCAGGACCTCACGGGGAACCTGGTCTAAGAGGACTAAGAGGAGAGATTGGACGTGATGTAAGTATGCAAGAACTACACTGTTAATCAGGAAAACCCACATACAAGTGCTTTCCTGTTCACTGACATAGTGCAGATGAAGCAAACATCCAATTGCATCCAGCTAGGAAAAGCCAGTCTAAGCTGATGTTGTCATATGTTTACTTGTTACCGAGTGGCATTATCTGACAGCAGTCCCAAACCAGACAAAAGCTGAGAGGTAGCATGTGACTTCATGTGTTCTCTTCCCTCTACAGGGAGATCCTGGCCCTGAGGGAGATCCCGGCCTCACTGTGAGAACATTTCATCCACCCACTCTTTTATCACTGGCACATCAACAGAAACACACAGAGGATATGAAGGATATAATGATATAATGTTTATTCCTGCAGGAATGTGATGTCATGAACTACATCAGGGAAACGTGTGGCTGCTGTGGTAAGTTTAGTCACCACCGTGTTGCCATTTGTGATCTGAGCACGCTCTGATAGGCTGTTCGATTCTCACGGTTTGTGTTTATGTCTGCAGACTGTGAGAAACGCTGCGGACCCCTGGACATTGTGTTTGTGATCGACAGCTCAGAGTCAGTGGGTCTGACTAACTTCACACTGGAGAAGAACTTTGTCATCAACACCATCAACAGACTGGGATCCCTTGCCAAAGACCACCAATCAGATACAGGTAGACATGCATTTGTTCATGCACATGTTCCCTTGCTTCTTAAATTACTTCAGAAATAGTCTGTGCAATGTCAAAATAAACTTTACAAGATGGCTGCCAACTTGGTGTAACACGGTTGCTTGTGTTCCCAGGCACAAGAGTAGGAGTTGTTCAGTACAGTCACAGTGGAACCTTCCAGGCCATCCGGCTCGACGACCCCAAGATCGATTCACTGTCTGCTTTCAAGGTCACTCACATAAGATCAGATGTGCTGTCTGCACACATAAGGCAGATGGGAGTCAAAACAGTTACATATGTGTACATGTCCCTCTCTCTATATTTCTGACATTTACCAATACATATAATCTGGGATTCAATAGATGGTCGACCCACCTTAAATGATAAGGCTGTTTCTACATTGTTCAAAAATCCCATTAAAAAAAGACCACAACTAACAATGAACTGAAGCTGCTAAAAAGTCTTGTCAGTGTAGTCAAAGTCTGGTACCGTTAATTCCTCTGTGGCATAGACCTCCATTGTTGTCAAAAACCCATTAAAAACACATCACTGAGTATTGATTGAGGATATTTATTGTTAGCTGTCGATTTCAAGATAACTGCTTAATTTGGTAAATGTTGGATCTCTCTGAAGCCTGCATTCATATGTATGAGTTTTAAAAATACAGTATACAGTGCAAAATACTGTATATGCTAATGTTACTTCAGCACAGTCCACAGCCATGACTGACTTTTTCACAGGACCAGTAAGTCTTCAAAATGGCCGCAGTGTGACCTTTGTAAAAATTATAGAAGTGCCTTCCTCTGTGTCCACACTCAGTACTGACCTCTCATCATGTCCCACTGTACACACACATCTCTCACGCGCTGTCTTCTCCACTATTCAGGATGCAGTGAAGCGCTTGGAGTGGATCGCTGGGGGAACATGGACTCCATCTGCTCTGAAGTACGCCTACGACAACCTGATCAGGGACAGCCGCAGAGCCAAAGCCAACGTCACCGTAGTTGTGATCACTGACGGGCGCTTCGACCCCAGGGATGACGACTCGCTGCTCACCTACCTCTGCAGGTGCCTGCGGCTGTGTTTTGAGATTTAGAATTAGCATTTGTGGAGAAGAAAACGGTTTAATCTCATTGCTTGTATTTGTGTGTACTGGTGCATGTGAGCAGTGATCCCAGTGTGGATGTGAGTGCCATTGGTATCGGAGACATGTTCGACCAGATTGAGGAGAATGAGAGCCTGAAGAGCATCGCCTGCCAGAGGGATGGCAGGGTGCTGGGCATGAGGCGCTTTGCAGACCTGGTGGCCGAGGAGTTCATTGACAAGATTGAAACCGTGCTCTGCCCAGGTACACTCATTACGGAAACACAGTACAGTATGTAGAGTACATTCATCTAGTGGACTATGAGAAGCTGTTTTGGTCATGGTCCTTTTTCTCTGACATTCTCTCTTTATCTTTGCTTTAGATCCTTTCATCATATGCCCTGATCTCCCTTGTAAATCAGGTAAGATATTAAAATATTATGTATCACTCACACACTCACTCAATATGTCATCACTCACTCATTCTCAAGATTTTACATCCTGTTTCAGCAGTTAGGCCTGGGTAACCAGCATTATTAAGGCGTCAATATGCTTCAAAGGAAGACCTTGACAGATTGTCAGACAGCGTCTTAAAAAGCGCCGGATTTCAGGGAGATGTGTCCGAAGATTTTTGTATCTTACCCATATTCTTTACACAACTTCTTCCGTCAGTTTTTGTGTGTACAACTGAATGCAACATCATGAATACCTTTGAGAAGAGACTCTCTGAAAGTATGCCCCGTTATCACCATTTCTTCGATTCAACAAGCACTGCACCGCTCTATGACAGCAAGCTTTACGCCTTCGAGGGTGGCCGTTCAGAACAGGTATAACACTTTGGTCTTTAGACACGTTCGGACAACACTTACCAACTAGTTTGTTTGAAGCATAATGACGTCTTTAACTATGTTAAGGATTAGACGTGTTGTGGCTTAAACTGAGGTCAATATGTCTGTTTTTTACACAGTTGTATCATTTCACCTCCTTTGCTATGATGCTATTAATTAATGTGGCTGTAAAACCAATACACAAGACAAAACTTGCAATTTAGTGCAACTCGGTGTGCCGGCATCTTTGTTGGCTGTGTTGATGCGTCGTTTCTGTGGGACCCCGCCCACAATGTTATTCCGCCCACTTGTTTCAGGAGGGGGCGTTACTGCGGGGCAAGCCCCTCCTTCCTGGAAGCCGCTGGCCGAGGAAGGCAGCCCCTCATTGGTCCCCACCTCTTTGGAGGGTGTGGCCAACCTGCTGAACGGCCTGAGCGAGCAGCAGTATGGGGTTGGCGTTGCAACCATGGCATACACGGCCCAGAGAGCCAAACTCACCCATGGAGCGGACAGGCAGCAGTGGACCCAGCTGTTCATCGACTCCTTCAAATATGTCTATGGAGACATTATGGGAGACCCAGAGAAAGCCATCGGACTCTGCTAATGCTAATATGCTAGCCATGCTACCTCGCCATTATGGACGCCAATAACTAATAGGCTTATTGCTGGACATAGAATAGATTATATTAAAACTATGGGCATTTTTTTTTTACTCTACGGGTGCAATATACACCTGGGCTGATGCAAGAATCGCATGACATGCAGCTGGTCCTGTGCTAACATTTCAGAGCAGCCTTATGTACAGTTACTGTATATGATGGGGCAAAATTCAAAATGTGGATTCATGATGCTCCCTCTATCATAGAATATTTCTGAATTAACATACATGGAGCTGTTTCTCAGAAAAGTATGTCTGTTAGACATATGATACATATAATTTCCTCCACCTTAGTGGAGGAACGTTTTCTATTCACATGAAAAGCAGATGTCATCCATTTTTGAGGCAGATTGGTCTGTAGAGCCATTCATGTTGCTCCCGTATAGTGTACAGTGGCTCTTTGATGAAGCCTCATTTCCACTGTGAATCACAAACTCGCTAACTCACTCTGATGACATTTCTTTTGCTGTTTTGCACATATCCATGGTTACGGCCTTTACTTTTTTCATGTGTTCTGTGAATGACTCATGTTGGTGAAAGGCCATTACATAGCATGGAAAATATCTGGTTTTATACATGTCACAGTATACTGTATATGAGTCAGACGTTGGCATATGTGGATTGTTTGGTCAATTGACTTGGCACTGACAATGAAAGAACTATTGTATGTTATGCCCTTGATGGTGCATGGTTTTTTTGCATGTGGCTTGGCTTGTAAAGTAGGATGACTAGAGGAAAATGACTACAGAGCAGCTTTAACCAAACGTTATGGTATCGTGTTAGCTCTGTGACTGAAACTTGTTGTTTTGTATAAAATGTGTTCATGTTTTTATAATGTCATCTCAAGAGAATAAAATTGTAGAGCAAACTAAAAAAGTGCTTTCTTGATGAGGCCGCTACTGATCTGGATTGCAACTAGCATGTATGGAAACACACCATGTTACAGTATATCTTTTGCTGGCTTTGTTCTCTGAGCATCTGGGTTCCAGCTGTAGCTCGCAGAACACCATGTTTGATTTAAAACTTTATGTGTGTATGTGTGTCTGTTCCAGAGCCTGCTGTGTCTAGCTGTGTTCAGCGGCCAGTGGATGTGGTCTTCCTGCTGGATGGTTCTGAAAGGATGGGACTGGAGAACCACCGCAAGGCCAAAGAGTTCATCGAGAACGTGGCTCGCCGCCTCACCCTGGCCAACAGCGAGTCAGACGAGAGGAATGCCCGCTTGGCTCTGCTGCAGTACGGCAGCCCTACCGAACAGAGGGAGGTATTCCCGCTCACACACAATCTCACAGTGATCTCTGATGCGCTGGCATCTCTGACCTACATGGACTCCTCTTCTGCTCTGGGCAGCGCCATCATCCATGCTGTCAACAATCTAGTGATTTCACCAAGGGTATGAACAAACACACACACACTTGTGTTGAATTTGTAGGCAGGTAACCTGTGCCAGAAACATGTAAAGGAATAGTTCAGCATTTTGGAAATTCGCTTTCTTGAGTAAGATGTCTGTACTGTAAATATGAAGCTACAGCTAGCAGACAATTAGCTTTGCTTTGCATAAAGACTGGAAACAAGAGGAAACAGCTAGCCAGTAAAAAGAATACATTGTGGTTTTAAGGGGGCTTATGTGTGGATCTGTTTTTTGGCCAGATATAGTGACTTTCTGGAGTTTCTGCTGGTTGCCTGGCAACCTCAAGGCAGCGGCAAGAGTCCAGGAAGTCACCGCTACCAGCCAAGAATTAGTTCAGCATATAACCCCCCGGAAAACTATAACTTGTCATTTTTTACACTTTGTTTTTCATACACATATATAATGTGTTAATAGATTAGTTAGCCTAAAACTGACATTTGGATATTTGATTGACCAGTGACAAAATGCTTGCTGCACACGTAGGCAGGTGACAAGGAGGCACCTTCACGCAATACAAAGTCAATGGAGAGCGATGAAGTGTTTGGGTGGGGCTTAAAAGCGCTCTGTCTCTATTTGTGAGTTAGTGGATGTTTAACCTTTGGACAGAGTCAGGCTAGCTGTTTCCCCCTGTTTGCATTCTTTATTCTAAGCTAAGCTAATCGTCTGCTGGCTGTAGCTTCATATTTACTGTACAGCTATTAGAGTAGTATCAAGCTTCTCATCTCATTCTCGACAAGAAAGAGAATAAGCGTATATACCATAATGTCAAACTATTCTTTTAAGTACAGAGCTGGAGCCAGGAGGTGATTAGCTGGGTTTAGCATAAAGATTGTAAGCATTTTTCAACAGCTAGCCTGGTTCTCAAAAATACACCTAACAACACCTCGAACACATTGTATCTTATTTGTTTCATCTGTACACAAATAGAAATAATTTGTGTTTTTACTAGCTGTTTTGTCCTACTTCCTGTCTTTATGCTAAGCTAAGCTAATCACCTCCTGGCTCAAGCTCCATATCAACCCACAGATATGAGAGTGGTATCGATCCTCTCATCTAACTCTTGGTAAGAAAGCAAAAAAAGTGTATTCCCTTAACATTGCATGTTGTGTTTGGCTCAGGGAGGCCGCTTGGCTCGTCGCAACGCTGAGCTGGCCTTTGTATTCATCACTGATGGCATCACAGCCAGCGAACAGCTGGAAGAGGGCGTGTCTGCCATGAGGCGAGTGGAAGGCATTCCCATCGTGATCGCCATGGGAACAGACACAGATGAAGAGGTGCTGCAGAAGGTGTCGCTAGGGGACATGCCGGCCATCTTTAGAGGAGATGACTACACCATGCTGAACAAACCCTCATTCTTTGAGCGCTTTGTCAAGTGGATATGCTAGTGAGGAACTGTAACGCTCTACACCATAGAATTAGAATCCACAGAATGAAAGAAGGCATCAACAAACCTGTGATCATTATCATTGCCGGATGTATGGCACTGAGACGGCTACATATCCGGTTGTTATGGGTGAAGCTGGCACACACAAACACATAGGCATGCAATATCATTTGTAACTTGGTTGTTCTATTCATTCTAAATCTATGGTCAGCACTTCAAACCAAAGACACTCATAAGTATCCCAGAGGAGAGGTGTGTGATTATTGAATGTGTACGAAATAAATTGTAGGCTTTATTTTGTTTTTTATTTGTATTTTCAGTTTGCAGAAAATCTCTCTCTCTTTCTCTGTCTTCACAAAGTCAGTAATTACATTAAAGGTGCTAAAGTAGAAATAGAGGACAAAGCCATCTGAGTGGTTCTGAAAACTTTTTTTTTACATCATGTTATGCTGTAATTGCTGTAGTTTGTTCAGGGGATACAAATGTGTAGAAATATCTTCTCCAGGGGAAAAAAAAAAAATCATGCCCCACACTCAACCACACAAGAATCCCACACACAAGTGCGCACACACAGTATGCTGTAGTTAATTACACGCACATTGACAAACACCAAAATAACCAAATCTGTAAACATGAAGTCCAAATAAAGCCTAATGTGGTGACCCCAACACTGTCTTTTGTGGCTGCAAGATATATAAATGTGTGATGTGTTAATGTGTTTTTGATCCATGTGCAATTTGTCATTAAATCACTGTAACCCTGGCAGCAAGAAAGTGGCTCTCAACAATGATTTTAGTAAAGAAAAGAGAAGAAAACGTAGAAAACGTACGTAGCACAAACAAACATAATGTTCCCAATTTATTTTGATGCCATAAGAGAAATTCGTGCTTTGCTCCATCATCAAGTGTACAAATGGGTGTTTGTGCATCTGGCTCCCTCTGCTGTACAAATAAGTACATAGCAGCAAATTCACACTAATATATTACATTATATAGCTGGGATAGTCTACACTGCATTTTGGAGGCAAAATATTTTATTTTATATACTTTTTACTCCACTACATTTATTTCACAGCTGGGTCTGCTAAGTAAAAGATCTCAAAAGGTCTTCCACCACTGCTTTACATCAGTGACCACATCCGGTGAGGAGGTTTGACCACTCAAGGACACCGTAAGAGTAACGTGACCACAAAATCCTGCAGGTCGGCGACAAATTAGAATCACTGCCAAACGGTAAGTCATCTATAATGATAAATACTGGCCTCGTGCATAGTCTACTATTAATATTCGTTGAGATATGTGGAAGAATTAGTGCTAAAAAAAACATAGGTTTTGCTCTATAGAGAGCATTTTAAACCTTGTCTATTTGTGAACCGTTTGTTTGTTGAAATAGTCGTATTAAATGATGGCCTGTATCATGTTTTTTTTTGCTATTTTGGTTTGGTTACTTAATTGCTTTCTTCATATCATTTAAGATTGATACGTTTTCTGTGGAAAATGCAAAACATCTTGGTGTAAGATTCAAAGGTCATTACATAACCCGATGCACTGCAAAACTACACTGAGTACTGGGGGGAAAGTAGGCCACTGGTATGGATGCTGATGTGCAGGTATAATTTATGTATGTATGTATAAGATACCATTATATGTTTGGGTGTTTGCTATCATAAGAAGACTGTCACAGTTGGACTAGTGTGTGAGTTGAAGCCAGTCATGCACAAGAATTTAATTGCATGAGAAGTATCTTGTGTGTGTGTGTGTGTGTGTGTGTGTGTGTGTGTGTGTGTGTGTGTGTGTGTGTCGCAGTTCTGCCAGTATGGAGGGAGAGGCCCTCTGCTCCCTGTGTACCCCTGCTCTTGTGGTGGATGTGGACAAAGTGAAGAGAAATGCCCAGAGGATGATCGAACGCTGTCAGAAGCTGGGGGTCCAGCTTCGGCCACACATGAAGACCCACAAAACCCTGTATGGGTACACACACACTCGTACAATACATTCATGTACGTCAGTCATATGTAAGGGATACTGATAAGGTCTGTGTATTCGTGTTCATGTCTAGTGAGTGTGCTGACATAATGACGGGTGGATCACGGAGGTGCATCGTGGTTTCCACACTGGCAGAGGCCTGTTTCTATGCCGACCACGGATTTGATGACATCCTCTATGCATACTCTCTTCCCTTTGATAAGGTTCTCTCCGCTCACACACTAAAAACACTCATTATATATAAGCCTGCTTTGATTATGTAGTGCAGCCACACTGGAAAAGTGACAAAATTAAATAAAAAATAAAAAATATGCATCCTACAGTCCCCTTGATTTCTGAGTGTATTGTAAATGTACACTATTGTCCCATAAAGCAATAGGCCTTTTTCACAGGAGACGTGTAGTTGACATGTCACAGAAGGAAAAACTAATTTAACTAATTAATGACAGCTCTGTTGTTGTATGTAAGTGAGCCAGCATGCACAATAGTTTGGAATGCAATCGTTAATGTTATTGATTATGATATTGATCTGTGCTTTTCCTGCTGTGACATGTCAAAATGCCTGCCATGAAAAATGCTTACTGTGCTAAAATCAAGAAAATCTAAAACTCTGTTACCAGCAAATCAATCACTGAATCAAGTGATTATTAGTGACAGTCATTGGTTCGTTTTTGCTAATCAACTAATTAATTGTCATTATGAATAGCTTTTATATTTGTTAGGTCTTATCTCCCAACCGTACTCCAAATACCAATCACACTAACCTATGTTGGTGCGTGTGTGTTCATAGGTGGAGCGCTGTGCAGCCCTGTCAGAGAGGCTGGATCTCTTCCAACTTTTAGTGGATCATCCTCATGCTCTTGAGCAACTCAAAAAGAGACCACTGAGTGCCGGCCGGCTGTGGCATGTCTGGCTGAAACTCGACTGCGGCAACGGGAGAGGTAAACACGCAGAGAAACCAGGACACAGCTCATCGTCAGGTACCGGGCCGTGGAAGTCGGGCGCCTGCTGATCTTGTGTTTGCTCTTTGCCATAGCCGGTGTCCTGCACTCAGAACCGGAGGCGCTCAGATTGGCTCAGGCCATCGCCGAGACGGAGGGCGTGGAGCTAACAGGAGTGTACGCTCACTGTGGGAACTCCTACAACTCTAGAGGAGTGGAGCCAGTACAGGCTGTCGCCCAGGAAACCACCAACTTGACTCTGCAGTTCATGGAAAAGTATGGCAAAAGTGGAAAAAATAAAAACAAAACACAACTGCAAGTAGAGGCCAATCATGTCATATGTTACCTGCCAAATAGAATGGTTCAAATACATGCAACATTTTCTCAGGTATATTTTTTAGAAATTTCTACTATATTTACTTTTGACTGGCATGTGCCACTGTACCCAGAGTTTTATAAGGTTCTAGGAAGGACATGTTTCTTTGCTTCACAAAAGTCTTGTTGTTTTATAGCCATGATTGTAGAAGGAAGGAGAGTAAAGTTAAGTTAATAAGAAAGGACGAATTATATTTACACTACTTAAATCTTGCTTAATTACATTTCAGCTTTAATGTATTGAAGCTGCTCTAATCAATATTTTTTTAAATGATTTATGTGACTGCATATAATGTGAAAAGTGTCACTCGCATTAACAAATTCACAGAGATTTGTCACCCGACTCTGCAGTTCCCCTCAGCTCTACAAAGTATTTTAGCATCTTTGGTTTTCCCGCAACTTTACTGTTTTGGTTCATTCTCAACAGTATACTCATTTCCAGAAGCAGCAGGCAGCAGTTTATGTGAAAAAGCTCTGATAAACACACTTCACGCCCCCTGCCCAGCACCAAACAGTAGACAGACGCAAACAAGACTAGCTTCATGTCTGCTGGATGTGTGAATAGGCAAATGTTTGCTAACACGTTTGCCATATTAACGTTTTGAGGTAATAATATGTGAGTTTTGTGTTGCACTGCCCTCAAGTGGCATTCAATTCAATTAATGCAGATTTAAGTTGTATTACCTTATTGACAGTTATATAAGGCCTCAACAAGTAAATAAGATATTAGATTTATTTCTTATGAAATGGTGTTTTTGCAGACTGAGGGCTGCTGGCATCACCTGTAAGTCCAGCATTGGCTCCACCCCTTCCTGTAGTCACCCAGTCAAAGACATGGCGCAGCTCAGCGAGGTGCATCCTGGAAACTATGTCTTCTATGGTCTGTTTGGGCATGGATGTAGATGTAGTTGTATCAGTGTACCAGTTTGTTTATGCTGTCTTCCAATTGAAATTAGCGTATGGGGGGAAAAAGGAGTTACAAATTCGGCTGCGACAATGGTGTTGATGTATTTTCTTGCGGTCTTTTAGACGTGCAGCAGTCTGTGATTGGCTCGTGCAGTCTGGAGGATGTGGCTGTGAGGGTTTTGACGAGAGTCATTGGACACTGTCCTCACAGGAACCAGCTACTGATTGACTGTGGATGGAGTGGACTCAGGTATCTTCATCGATATTGTTCACCCTGTTTTGTATTTGCAGAATGGACTTTACCTGCTTGCCATTTTAAGATGACATAATCCTTAATAATGTAAATCCACAGCATGCTTAATTTATGCATGAGGGCAAAATCTAATTTACTATTTTAATTTATTTCCCCCCAATTGATGATGCTGACCAACTAGAGCATGTACATTAACCACCTTTTTTACTCACCACTACATTACTCATTTGTTTGTATCGTCGTTGCAGCTGTCTGTTGTTTTCACATTTGCTTTAAACACATTTTTGCTCTCAGTCTAGACGGAGCTGGAAAACTTCCCACTGGATATGCTGTGATTGAAGGACACCCGAACCTCAAGTAATGCTACCTACTCTTGTCTCTGTTCTCAATATTAAACTAAAGTGTGACTGAAGTTCTGATGAAAGATGTTTCCCTCCAGGTTGTTGTCCATGACCCAGGAGCACGGTAGAGTGGAGCCCATCTCCGGACTGCTGGACTACAGCAAATACCCCCTGGGCACTCTGCTCACACTGATCCCCCACCATGTTAGTACTGTTCACTGTGGAGTAAAGCTTAATACTGTGTCTGTTTCCTTGTGGCACTCTCCTCTTGTTTGACCCTCTCTCTGTTGATTTTTACAGTCGTGTGCAACTGCAATGATGTATCCCGTGTACCACGTGCACTCTGAGGGCCGTCTGCTGGGGACGTGGACACCAACACGCGGATGGTGAACATCTGTCCAACTATTCACTCATACATGACCTTGTTAGAATAACTAAATTAATACTGGAAAGAGGACTGCTTGGAACAACTCAAGTTTAGAAGTACTCCAAAACTACTGATTAAATAACACTGGTACTTTTCTTAGACCTATTCCCCAAATGTTTTATCTGAAGCAATGTGGGAAAACAAATGTAGAAAAAAAACACTTGTATACTTTTAAATGATTAAATAAATAAAAGGACTTTAGGACTATGTTGTGTCGTCATTTAATTAATATCATCTTGCAGTGTTCTGACCAAGACCAAGATGGCAGCAACGAATGCCAGTAGGCTGCTGTCAGTATGAGGGCACTCAATGGAGGCTGAAAACAATCAAATGAGTATGATGCCACACTTGGCCAGTGTATTTGTATGTGCTAGCTTAATGGTTAAACACAAATTAATGATGATGCGTATGTGGTTTCTGCATTTTACTATGCAGAGCATTGGTTTCGAGTCTTGTCCAATATGACACTTAAAAAATAAAAAAACCTTTTGCACATGCATGTTTTAATCATATTCATTGTTTAGTTTTTGATTGTCTCTAAATGTAATTACTGAAAAGGGAGTATAATTATCATACCCCTGATGAGGTGCTGAGCAAATGCATTGCTCATGTCAATGTTAATAAATAATCCTTCATGATATACTTTTAAGGACTAAGTGTGTAGTCACTTCCAGCTCTCTTGAACACTGCTGGTGATTTTATTTTTAATGACTAAATAAAATTACTATTTTTCTCAGTTTCCACTTCTTATTTCCTCTTTATGAATAATACATTTGTATAGGCCTACGTTTCATGCACATTTCTAAAATAAAAAAATATATATTAACATTTTAATTATAACACAGTAAAGTATGTCACTATTATTATTATTATTATTGATAATTATAAAACATTCTCATTGAAGGCTCAGCAGCGAGAAGGTTTAAAACATACACTCTATGCGAACCACAGTGAGAAGTGCATTTTGGGAAATGTGTTTTTTAGTAAAGGTAACGTTCTGATTGGCCACCACATGACCTTTCACTTGTCACGTGGTTTAAAAACTTCAGAGGGTGGCGCGGGAAGTTGTCACGCTACACTGTGAAGCTCTGAGTTCATGAAAGTTTTGTTTACATGCTCCTCGCGCAGAACTAAACATTATCTGGTAGGTTAACCGTAGTTTAGACACATTGGGTTACTGTTTTACTTCTCTTTTAGACATTCAGTGTGCAGCCGCTGTACAGTATTGCTAACTGTAGGGACCACACTGCACTGTCAGCTAACGTTACTTAGTTTAATGATGTTACTATGACTGATGGAGCTTGAGAAGCGAAGTCTGTACGTGTTGTGTTTGTAAACCCCTGCTGAGTAGTTAGCTGTTAGCTAGCTACTGTCACACTGTATGCTGTATTTCCCTTCAGTCATGAGTGTGTTGGAGGTGAAGTTCGTTGGTGATGGGGATGCTCTGGAGCACATCGTGGACAAACAGGAGGGTATGGACAACAGAGTCACTTTAATTCTCCTGCTTAGATATGTTTTGTTAATGAGCAGGTGGCAAACTACTCTGTCTCACTGACTGCCTGTCTGTCTCTCTGTGTAACTATAAGGTGTGCAGAGCAACAGTGGATCTGTTCAGAAGATGGTAACGTTTAAGAGCCCACCTAGACGACGGGCCAGAGAGGATGTAGGACATGATGGGGGTGAAAATGGACTCCTTGATGAGCAGAACTATGTCCTAGCTCTAGGGACAGACAACACAGAAGGTAAGCGAGGCATCTGTCATTTTTGAATACCTGTTGTGGGTAGTAAACCTTCCTCATGGTCAACCTGCCGGGTGTTTTTCCCAGCTCTCTTTGTGTTTGTAAGGGTGTTTTTATTTATCTTTAGTCAGCCTGCTGCTAAATAAGGCAAAACAATACCCAGCTGCCATTTAGTATACACTCAGTTTATTAGATACACTTAGCTAAAACTAATGCAGTCCAATATAACAGCCAACAGGGTATTTTGTTCACCCATTTTATATCGATGAGAGTAGGCTTGAGTGTATATCATATCATATTTTCACAATTGATCAATGCTGGAATCAAAACACCAGCTCCTATACCTCCTGGTACACTCTGAATTAGCATGAGGCTGTTGTGTTTAGTGCTGCTAATCATATAAAAATTATCATTTTATGTGGCCACCTCAGTTACATGATTTTTCTTGGCTTTACAGAAGATGAGGAGGGTATGTCCAGAGTGGCTGGATCCTCCATTTTCTCCTTTCAGAAAGTCAAACGTGGACACAGCATGGCCCAGACTGGTGAGAGAGCCTCCTTTCTCTTTTTTCAGGCAGACTTTCTTGGATTGTATGACATCATCAGCTGCAATGATCGGGTGATTATTAACTTGGTGTTTCAGGATATGACAAACACTTAGTTTTTGTGTTTTTATAAATAGCAAGCGAGTTGGCCCGGACTCCCAAGAAAAGCGTGACCTTCAGCGCGACCCCCAGCATTGAGCCCTCCACTCCCACCCGAACAGGCCGCAGTGAGTTCAACACACGTTTCTTTTTTTTTGTGTGTGTGTGTGTGTGTCCATATACATACAACGAAGCCTGTTCTTTCTCTCTGTCTCCACTTGACTAGACCACAGGGGTGAAAGCAGGACACCACAGAGGGTGAGACTGGAAGGAATTTGTTTGCTTGACTTCTCGTATACACTTCAGCAACATTTTATGATGATGTTTCTATAAGCTGTCGTTAGGTGGCTTTGCTGCTGTGTCAGTTTTCTCAGTGCAACCTCTGCTTTTTGTATGACAGAGCAAGAAGGTTCAGTTTGTCTCCACAACACCCCACAGGCTCAGGAAGAGAATGACAAGTGAGTTTAACATCCTACAATGGAAGTAGAGTCTCCTATTGTTACAGTTGCGATATATAAAGTTAAACTTCAGCTATGATCTAAAGCTGTTTGATACTTTCAGCTCCGAGCATCCGCTCAGACAGCGATAGTGAACTGTCGCCCTCTGAGGAGGAGGAGGAGGAGGAGGAGGAGGATGAAGATGGGGTGGAGGAGGAGGAGGAGGAGCAGAAGGTAAAGAAAGAAGACGAGGAGAAGTCGAAGACTCCAAGAACGCCCAGTAAAGGTTTGTCTGCATCTCTCTACAAGACTCCTGCCAAGAAGAGCAAGAACACTTCTGAACCCCTCAGTCAGCCCAGTATGGTGGAGGAGTATTTTGAAGCTCATGGCAGTTCGAAGGTGTTGACGTCAGACCGCACCCTGGAGCGTTTGCACACCCCTAAACTTGACAGGGTCAGTATATAACAGCCAGTGTTCTAAATGTGTCCAATCATGAGATCCCGTGTTACTGAAGTGCATCCTTATTTTGTGTTTGCAGGAGACGTTGGTCCAGCTTTTAGAAGGAAAGCCATCCTGCTACTCAATAGAGATCCAGCAGCTCCACAACAAACACCGAAAGCACTTTAGTAAATGGATGTTACAGTTACAGTGAGTGTGGTTTCATGTTCTTTAGTCCATGCTTCTTTTTTTTTTTTTTGTCATGTTTGAAATGTGGTACAAGACAGAAAGCGTCTCTGTGTTTGTTTGTGTAGGTTGGGATTCAGTGTGCTGGTCTACGGTTTGGGCAGTAAAAAAGCTCTGCTGGAGGACTTCCGTTTGTCCCACTTGGCTCAAGAAATCCACCTCGTGGTCAATGGATTCTTCCCTTCCATTACTCTTAAATCAGTCAGTATACATACAAATATCTCTATAAAAATATCTAAATAAAATGCTTTATTGGTACAACCTATATCAACAATTAAACTGGGGCCAAAATAGGAGCACAGATTGGGCATGGAACAAACAAATTTCATGAACTTCTATACTTATCATGCTATGCTTTCACTGCAGATCTTAAATGCTCTCACATGTGAGGTTCTAGAGCACCAGGGGAGTTTCCGGACACCCTCAGACCAGATCCAGTACATCACTCAGACCCTTAAAGATAGTGAGTGTGTCTGTCAGTTGTCTCTGTCTTAAGCTTGTGTTTGAATTCTGTGTTTGACAATTGAAGCATGTCCTCCTCGCAGGCCCAGATCTCCATGTGTACCTGTTAATCCATAATATCGATGGACCGATGCTGCGAGGAGAGAAGACCCAGAGTACACTGGGGCAGCTGGCATCCCTGCCCAACCTGCACTTGGTGGCTTCTTTAGACCACATAAACGCACCATTGGGTGGGTGTTTTTGTAAGTGTGTGTACAGCGGTGTTAATGATATTAAAATGTATCCTTGTAGCTGAGTCTTTCCCATGTGTTCCCAGTGTGGGACCAGTTCCAGCAGAGCCAGTTTAACTGGCTGTGGTGGGAGTGTGTGACGTTCCAGCACTACGCAGAGGAGACGTCGTACGAAAACTCTCTCCTGGTGCAGCAGACTGGCGCTCTTGCTCTGTCCTCCCTCACACACGTGTTACGCAGTTTGACACCCAATGCAAGGTGCCACATACACCTTGATATAATGAACTGCCAGAGGATGTTGACTGGCTAATGAACTGCGTGAGTTCTTCATGGTTCTGTGTCCTTTTATTTTTGCAGAGGAATTTTCAAACTGCTGGTGAAATTTCAGCTGGAAAACAAAGATAATCCTTCATACACAGGTGTGCACTCCAAACTTCAAAATGCTGTACAGATGTTTCCCTAATATGACCGTTTCTTTATGATTGTAACATTTTCCTGTGACTGTGTGCAGGATTGTCATTCCAAGATTTCTACCAGCGCTGTCGAGAGGCGTTCTTGGTGAACTCTGACCTCACGCTGAGGACTCAGCTGACTGAGTTCAGAGACCACAAACTGATACGGACACGCAAGGTGGAGTTTCACTTTAGAGTACCCAACTTTCATTCAGTGCCATAACTCTCTGCTGTGACTCCCGTGTCTCACTTACATTTATTCCCATGATTCACCTCCAGGGTGCAGATGGAGTGGAGTGCTTGACCGTTGCCGTGGACACGAGCACATTGATGGATTTCCTAGAGAACGAGGAGGGTGACTGAGCAGAGAAGACCTTAGACTTAAAACACTTACAGTTAATTTGATGACTTTACCAGCAAATAGGTGTTTGGGTTGAATCAGTCACTGATATAAAGGCTCAGTTACATCTGATCAACATAAGACATGAGTCCAGCTGACAGGCAGTGGTTTAAATCCAATTATTGGTGTTAAATGTCATAAATGCCCCCATTGTAGCACTGTGTCTTTTTGTGTTTTCAGCAAACATCTGTGTAATTAAAATCAACACCTTAAGAGTTAATGTATTGCAATTTGATCTCTTTAATTACAGAAATAGATTTACATTTAGCAAAACATACATTCTTTTGTTCTTACAAGGCAGGTAAGCATGCTGCTAGTAAAAAAAATTTTTTTTAAAAAAGAAGAAAAGAAAGAAAGCCGAGAAAATGATTCAGTACTGCTCCACGTGAAAACTGAGACAAAAGGGAGAGGGGTCAGTGAAATTACATATTGCAATCAGAAGGTAACGGGTAAAGTAGGGAGGTTTTTAGGATCCTGTTTTGGATCGCCAAGAATGAGGTTTGGGTTAAACGTGGAAAGAGGAGGGAGAGGTTTGGCCCTGAGTGCATGCTATGAAACGTTTCAGTGTTGGAGCTCAGCAGTTTTCTGCGCCTGCAGTGAATCATTTAGCATTTCTGAGTCCAGTGTGTAAGTCTGGAGTCTGTTTTGGGTAGCCGTGTGTACAACGCGAAGCTCCTCTTCATCCAAATCCCTCAGCAGCAGCAGAACTGCATTGAGAGTGTGTGTCTGAAAAATACAATTTATCATTTATTGGCATTAAAAAAAAAAAAATTTGGATATTCCAACATTTTCAGTTTTAGGGGAGTGTTGTTCAGAGATAAGAGTACCTTTTTCATTGATGGTTTGTTTTCTCTGGTTGATGGAGAAGAAAGAGAGGGGAACTTGTCTCTGGAGAGGAGCTTCATCCCCAACTCTTCCCTGATTTTGCTAAGAAAAATCAAGAGAAAATGTTTGTTCTTTATACGTCTACATTTGTTTGACAGATTATTTTCAGCCAATGCATGTCCTACTTTCTGTAAGTGTTGGGGTCAATCCACAAGGCTTACTTGGTCTCCTCCATGTTGTAGTTAAGCGGGTCATTCTCCGTCTCGGCATCTGGAAGTCCGTTGGTGGGGAGCAGGGATTGGACACTACTGGGGGGGGTGGTGACCTCTTCACCCTCCGTGAGCGCAAGTGCAAGCTCATCCTCTGTCACTACTGCAAACACACACAAAACACCATATACATATGCTTCATTACAATCATTTCCAATCCCATCACAGAAGTGTGTTTTATCGAACTCTCTTCTCTTGGGTCGTACCAAAGCTAGGCAGAGTTTTGCTCCAGTTTTGTTCCAACTGTGGGTGTAAATCACTACTGATACAGTCACAAAAACACTCACTTTGGTTGTCAAGCTTCTGGAGGCGAGGCAGGCAGCGCAGTACAGTGAGGCGATACTGGCTGGAGTCAGTTCCACAACAGGGATTCTCAGCCAACCAGAGCACTCGGAGACGTGTCAGTGGACGAAGATGAGAGAGTTCAGAGAGCGAGGGAATCTTGTTCTTCCTCAGGTAGAGCTCGCACAGAGACAGACAGCCAGCCAGAGAAGAGAGGGACGAGATGCTGTTGACACTACAGAGAGGGAGAATAGGAAGAACATCACACCCAGGATTCACCGATCATCTCAAATGATTTGGAGCAAGTGTAGCAGTATCATGTCTGTGTTTATAGTGACAGCTCTGTGTGTGAATGTGTCAAAGGGAGAGACAGCAAAGAGTTAAATAGACCAACCTAAGTGTCAGCACCTCAATGTTGGCCATTTGAGAGAAGATAGAAATCTGGAAAAACAGTATTAGGGAACAATTATATTATTGCATAAATACATGCATACAATTTAAATTAAATAAAAAAAGACTGTCAAACTAATTTGAGCATGAATAGTGAATTCAGTGTCGGACCAAATATGACGTTCATTAACTGTTTGACTACTCACATCAGTCAGGTTGCATCCCCTGCAAAAAATGAAATGTTACGTAACGTTACCACAAATAAAAGGTATACAAAACAACATTTACCTGTCAACCTCGACCACCAGCATGTAAACTAAAGACCAGCAAAATTAGGGGTAACGTTATGCTAAAATGTAAACACTTACCAGCAGTTCAATTTCTTCACGCTTTCCAAGTCGGAGGCCTTAGCCTTAGCGAGAACCAGTTTCCGCGTTAGCTTCATAGCATATCAAGTAACTTCGCTGTCAAGAAAGAATAGTTTTAACGCACTATATGTTCACAAACCACAAAGGCCGCATTATGAAAGGTACAGTGGGCAAACATTTCAAGTCAGCAGTAGGAACGTTGTCTTCCACCGCATGAATACGCATGCGCGTATCCATGAAGCGTCCTTAGTTACACTCGTTTCCTTTATAATTGCTGCGTACGTGAAGATTTTTTTGTGAAAAATATGCAACAGCTACACTACTACTTAGCAAAAGTACTGTTTTATATGATTTAGAGTAATTATATTATTATGTTGTAGCATCTGCATTCAGCGAAAACTCAAAGTCCCACAATGCAGTGTGAACGAGTGGGTAAATCGCGCCTGCGCGGTAAGCAATCCCTCTTTGGACCTACGTCTCCACTGAAACGATGGTGAGGCCAGAAAGTTCCCTTCCTAATCCGTCTTAATCTAAAATTTTCTGTGCTGTAAATGATATAATCACATATTCGGAGGCTGTGTGGTCTCCTTGTTTATCAGACCTGAGCGTTATTTGTGTTGGTTTTGTGATTTTGTCAACAGCAAAAACGATGTTTTCACATTCTATTGAGACAGAAATGGCTGCCACCATTGCTCTACAGTCACAAGTACCGGGCGGGCTAGTCGTATTAGCTTGCTGCAGGGCGTTAAATCCCAATTCCGTGCTACTTCAGAGAACCCGCAGCTTTTAAAGTAAAGCAAAGTGGCATGCTTCATGTCTCAAAATAGTTCGGCTCCAAACCTGGTCCAGTGTTGATGAATTGGTTTAAGTTAGCATAGCTAGGTGGCTAGCTTGGTAAGAGGGAGCTTGTGTAGGCTAGCTGGTTACCCCACTGGCTCTACGGTTGTTGCCGCTTATTGGCGTAAAACGCGTGTTAAATACTAGTTCTGATGTGACATGTTATCTAGAATATTTGGATATCCTGAAAGAACATTGCTCAAGGCACATTTCTTACCCCTGTAGCAACAGTACTCAATGGCAGACGTGTCAGTATTATTAAATAGTAAATCAGAAGTACTACTTGGAATACCTGCATTAACCTTGCATATTGTGTGTTTATGTCGTCCACAGGCCAAGCGTACCAAGAAGGTGGGGATCGTTGGTAAATATGGCACGCGTTATGGCGCGTCGCTGAGGAAGATGGTGAAGAAAATTGAAATCTCCCAGCATGCAAAATACACCTGCTCTTTCTGTGGCAAGGTAAGGACAACCATAGGAATCTCCAAAAGACTGCTGTAACTTATTCATGTTCTTTTGCAGAAACCGAGTGCCTATCAGTGTATGTACTGATGTAGGAACACTGGGCAGATGGCACAGATTTTCATGTGTGGAGTACACACATTTCATGTTTGGATGTTGTGGCTGGACAAATTGACACAGTTAAGATATGTAACTTATTAATGTGCCAAATTGATATTGACAGACCAAGATGAAGAGGAGGGCTGTTGGTATCTGGCACTGTGGGTCCTGCAGGAAAACGGTGGCTGGAGGCGCCTGGACTTACAAGTAGGTTTCTTTTTGCTTTGCTGTAATTCTCCCATCCAGCTCTATCTGGAAACATGAAGGCACCCAAACAGAAATGGTTGCTGTGGATCATAGACTGTATATTAAGATGGACGATGTGGCTCCACTTTCTCCTAATGAAACCAAAATATCCCGGATATGGGAGCAGCCATTTTGAGCCAGAGTCTGCGCAGTTGTGAGCGGATTTGGAGAAAAATGTATTTGACGTTTGCGTTGACTTTTCAGTTTGGTCCAAGTTCCATCTGCCTACATGGAGGGGGTGGGATTTATGACCTGTACTGCAGCCAGCCACCAGAGGGTGATTGAGATGTTTTGGCTTCACTTTTGGGGAGCTGTCATGTTGTCCATCTTTATATACAGTCTATGCTGTGGATATGTTTATATCCATTAAAAAGCCATTTTGGTTTGAGGGCTACATCTTATTGCTGTCGCTAAACCAAAGGACTCCACTACAAACAATCGTATTTTTGCCATCAACATGGTTTAGTATCTGGGATTTGTGGTTTTTGACAGTAAGCAACCTTCCAGCTTGTTTTCACTTGAAGAGCTGCAATCAGTGCTATCTAAATTTAATGTCAGTTAGTGATTGGCCTGTTTGTGCAATAAACAGGCTACCTGTTCAGAGATAGATGGTATGGTGGTCAAAGTATTTGTTATAGATCTGCTTATAGAGTTTATAGGCAATATTGGTTAATTTTGGCCAATAAAGTGCCCTTTTCACTACCCAATCACAGCCCAGTTCAAATCAGTCTCACACAACCAGGCTGCGGCTTGTAAACTAAGATTTACCATACAGCTGAACCCAATTGCTCAAGAATTGAATGGGCCCGCTCAGATTTTCTAAGCAATTTAGGCTAGGGTTTGATAATATGAAGCCTGATCCAGCAACTACATGGTGAATTTCTTCCCTCTGATTATTTAGAAACTAATGTTCTTGGTTATTTTGGGGACGTCTGGCCTTCTCCAGAGTTGCTGCCACATTTTTCAATTTAGTGATGACAGCCCAGGGAACAGCTTATTTGTCAAAATTAGATGTAGGGAGGGTTCATGTTGTTGTGCCAATTGAGAGAACTATAAATCATAAGTATAAAGCCTCATGGAAATAAAGTAGCCATATCCTTGCCAGAAAACAATATGCAAAATGATGGTTGCATGGCTTTGCTAAACTACCACAAAGCACCTAAAATCAACATTATTCCATTCAGCAGGTCCGAGTGAACCACAAAGCAACTGAGTGCTTTCAAGTTAAGCGTTTGTGATTGCAGACAGCTAATTGCTGATTTACTGTTAAGGGCTGTTATCTGGAAAGCTTTTTTCCTCGACTCAATGCTGAATACTGTTTATGAAGGTGTTCCACGGGTTCTTTAAATTTAAGGCTGAGAGTACAGGGCTTAAGTAGAAACACATGTTGCCTTAATGTAAGCTTTGCATACCTTTGAGTCGACGCTAAGGGCATTATCAAGGAGAATGTGGTGCATGTTTGACTAACTACGGTTATTCAAAACGAAAAATTTGAACACTCGTACACATGATTTCTTTATTTAATTTTCATGGACATGGCCAATAATTAAAAATCCCCTGCATGAATAATGATTTATTTGCACGACTGTAAGTGGAGCAACACCAAGGTTTTTCTTTGCAGTTTGTTTTCTAAATGAAGGAAAACGTTCTCCTGATAAACAGACGTTCTGTGGTCATGGAAATGTGGTGGAGGGGAATCTCTGGTTGGGAGTATTCATTAAAATGCACACACTAAGTATAAGGTATTTTTTTGTTTTGTCTTTTGCAGCACAACTTCCGCTGTCACAGTCAAGTCCGCTATCAGGAGACTGAAGGAGTTGAAGGACCAGTAAACCAAGTGCAATGATCACTGGTGGATTTGGGACTTTGTTTTCTTTAATTTAACTGACCTGGACACATGGCCTCAACATCTAAAAATAAAGCGGTCTGGAGCAGAATTCTTTGTTTGTGTCTTTGTACATCTGTTTTATAATGTAGCCATAAAATCTAAACTTGTGGGTCATAACTGCAAGAAGATGCCTCACCAAACCTGCATGAGTGCGAAAGTTGCACCATCAAAAGCAGGTGCCACATCATGAGAAAGGGGTTCTTCTTGGCAGTAAACACCTGCACTGCTTTCTTTAGCAAATTAGATGAGTAACCCACAGATTTATTGGCTTTTCATTCCCCAATGATGGAGTTAGAAGTATTCTGTATTTTCACCTGTGGACACTGAAGTAAAAGCCTTTGAGTTTGATATCTCTTGCTCTGCCACAGTGCCATTTTCCTGTTTGAATCCCCAGCAAACTAAATAATACTGACTGGAGCAGAAAGTGCAAGTATTTCACTGAATGGATCAACGAGGCATCAAGATATACTCGGTTAATTGAAATTATAAGTGATCATACGATAAATACACATGCAGAGCTGAAATGTGGAATAGAGACCTTTTTCACTGCAGATACTTTGCTGAACATGTTAACATCATCAATAATGGCTGCGTTCCATATAGCTGCAGTTTCTTGGTTCTGGTATTGCACATTCTGGCTCACTGTCATGACTTAGGCGTACCTAAACGTCATTGCGCCATTATTGATGATCACACCTGTGCATTTCCTGCATGGCCAGTCAAAATGTCTGCTGTGAAAAGGGTCTATTACTACTGCTACTACAAGGGGTCAGTAGTATTTATAGTGCTATATGTACTGTTTATTACAGAGTGGATTTTCTATACTGTCATTTTGATGGGTTAACAGGTTAACATGTAGCAACTCTGTCACAGTTCAGTCTGTCATTGATGACGCTGTATGAAAATGAAATATTGCAAATAACAAGTGCAGAGGTTTTTTACAGGTGTAAATACAATCAGAATCAGCTTTATTGGCCAAGTATGTGAACACATACAAGGAATATGTTGCTCTCGATGTACAGGAAGATAGAAACAGACTTACAGCTGAAAATAAAGCTGAACAAAGAGGTAAAAAATAAACTTGTACAAGTAGGTGAAAAAACAGGTGACAATGACCACAAACACCATTTCTATATACAAGGCAAATGTTTCTGTAAATTGTAAATACAAATAGTGCAAAGGCATTGTATGGGTAATGTAATAGATTACTTTATATACATGAAGTGGGTGCTTATGTACAGTATATACATGTCTATATACAACACATACAGCACACAGGATTTATATTTGATAATGGTACTACAAATAAGCATACATAATTCAGTAAGATAAATACAATAGAGACAATGTGTGGGGTATTACACACAAAAAAATATTTTTTTAAAGATTAGACTTGTTTTTTCTTTTGTTTTTGTTATTTACTATTATACAGTATTTAACACAATTTATTGTATTTACAAGTATAGCCTACTACATAGTCTACATATGTTTTGAGATAAACGAACCTACCTGAAGATAGCCGCGATGTAACGTCAAAGACACGAACTGCCGTAAATGAGCAGGGGGCGTAGTGTCGTGCTTTTCCTCAGCAGGGTTAAGAAGCAAGTATGGCGGCGTCTAGTGTTTTCAGACCGGGCTTGTTCAACAATAAAGTTGCAATAGTAACAGGTGGAGGGACCGGTATCGGTAAAGCCATCTCTGCAGAGCTGCTGGAGCTGGGTGAGAGAAGCGGCGTTTTGGTTTAAGAAGAGATGTGGGGGTTTGTGAGGTGAACAGCAGCGGACTGACAACAAGAGCCAAGTGAACTTCGACACAGATAGAAGACTTTGGCTGTTTAAACCCGACTGTCAGACCAGCAAAGGCCTTGGAATTTGTGACAGTATTTAAATACTGCGAAGGCGCAATGTTTTGTAACAGCTAGCAAAATCAAGTATGTGATAAAGTATGATTAAAACGTTTATAGTGCGTGGCCATATAGGAGAAAAAGTCCTAATCAGGTGGTCACAGAATCTGATGGGTCACAGAATTTGGTGCAACACCTGGACAAAGTATTCTGGTTCCCCCTCAGATTTCAGTCATTTGAGATTTATTTCATCCACCGAGTTTGATAGTGCCGAATAAATACCGAAGAATAACATTCATATGTTGGCCTAACATGATTTTAAAAAGTGTCAATTATAATACATTTTGCCTATCAATGAAATTCAGTAGAACTCCCAATAGCTTTAAATTGTATCTTTATTCTGGAGAGCACTGTCATCCATATGAAAAATCACACAGGAGCAAGCAGTCAGTGACTCTGGCTTGTGGTGACCTAACTATTTATTCAGCAGTCAGCTCTCTTTTGCTTATGTGGCTAACAATGTTGTCTTCAGGCTGCAGTGTGGTGATCTCCAGTAGAAAGGCAGAGAGGTTGGAGGCAGCAGCTCAGGAGATGAGGCAGAAAATCCCTCCCTCCAGCCCTGCCTGTGTCACTCCTCTACCATGCAACATCCGAAAAGAGGATGAGGTGGACACACACCGTCACCTTTGGAAGTGCTTCATGTTGTCGCCGCATGATCGCCTGATTTCATTGTGACATCTTGCTTTGATTCCCTGTGCGGCAGGTAAAGGCGCTTGTATCATCAGTGCTGAAGCAGTATGGCAGGATAGACTTTCTGGTGAACAATGGAGGAGGTCAGTTCAGCAGCCCAGTAGAACTCATGTCCCCTAAAGGCTGGAAGGCTGTGATAGACACCAACCTGACTGGAACCTTCCACTGCTGCCAGGAAGGTAAGATCCAGACAAGCTAACACTGGTCCCGTGTGTGTTTGGTAAAGCTCTCAGTGTGACTGTGTTGCTGTTCCATCCACACAGTCTACAGTGCCTGGATGAAAGAGCGTGGAGGTGTGATCATCAACATCATTGCTGACATGTGGAAAGGCTTCCCAGGCATGGCGTAAGCAGCACCACCCACTAAATTCCCACATAAATGTACAACTCGCACACCCTTTTCCTTTTTGTCATAACACCATATCTCCTCTCCCTGACAGCCACACAGGAGCGGCGAGGGCAGCGGTGGACAATCTAACAAAGAGCCTGGCCATCGAGTGGGCAGCCTCAGGAGTCAGAGTCAATGCTGTTGCACCTGTGAGTACAAGTCATGGATTGATGCAGAAGCAGTGCTGGAGGTCTTGAATTATGTAAGAATTTTAAGTCTGTGCATTTGTCTGGTTGCAGGGCACAATCTTTTCCAAAACGGCAATGGAGAACTACAAGGAGCTTGGACCAACTATATTCAAGATGTCTGTTCCATTTAGCCCTGCGAAGAGGCTGGGAGTACCAGAAGAGGTGTGTAACTGTGTGGTACCCACAATACTTTGAGGAAAGACACTTGTGAAACTCAGAGCAGCTCTGTTATATCGTAAAAGTCTTTTAACCAAGTAATACTCATGCAGAACAATTTGAAAATATCAATTGTTTATGGGATTTTCAAGTGATTAACAAAGTCCCTATTTATACATCAAAGTCCTAGTTATACCTTGCTAAAATAAACACACAAACAATTGTTATCAATGTCACAGTATCTGTTTATTTGAGAAAAATCACCTATTAAATTGTCTTAATTGTCCAATCGATATCCATCCCATTCAACTGCATGATAATGGGAAGTCAAGTTGAACTGTTACTCTGTTAATGACTTTGTAGTGTTAATTTTAGACAACAAAGTCATGTGTCATGATTGGCATAACTCATAAAAACCCCACATTGTAATACATCATTACGATATTAAGGAATGTTTGTGTTCTTGGAAGTCGAGTCGTGTAACACAGCGTGACGGGAAGAACAGTGGGTGACATGAGGTGGGCAGGCAAGCCCTTTTTAAATAGAAAATACTTCCAGAGTATGTGCTGTGTGTCTGTGGCTTTGTTGCATTGTCACACACAGTAGTGATTTTTCTCTCAACTGTTTTCATCGTGTTTCTATGTTCAGATCTCATCAGCAGTGTGTTACCTGCTCTCTCCTGCTGCCTCCTACATCTCTGGAGCCACCCTGAGGGTCGATGCAGGACAGAGTCTGTACCACTCCATGTGGGAGATACCCAGTACGCATCTACACTTCAGTCTTTACAGTATATACTATATAAAATACAGTATGCTATATAGTATACTAAAGTCTTATGTGTTTGTCTCCAGAGCACAGTGCGTGGCCTGAAGCTCCAGAGGGGGAGAATCTGGACGCTCTGAAGGACCTGCTCAACCCACAAAGCAAACTCTAATTCCCTTTTGTGACACACTCTGAGCCCAAAGCCTAAACACGCGTTGTCAAAGAAACAAGACACCATGATGGCCTGGTTATAAGATGGTGTGATTTCTTATGCAAATCATGTACGTAATTGTAGATAAGTAATTAATAGCAACATGAGTGTTTCTCATTACTTTCCTGGATGATTTTTCCAGTGCCTTTTTGTAAGTTGCTCAGTAAACATGCAGTACTTTCTTTAACTAAATTGCTACAAAGTCCTTTTACAAATGGAGACAAAAGACAGAAACGACAACAAAACACAGACACAAGTCATGTTGTAAGTCTAAAATTGCCTCACATTGACTGTCTTTGATATACAGTTATGATTGATATACAGTAATTGTTACTTTTAACTTAATAAGGAAACATGTTACCAAACACATGTTGCATGTTGCATATCATGAAATGTGAGGAAAATTTTGTCTTCATTTTTTAATGTTGAAGGGGAAACAGACAAGTAATGTTCTTTGTTAGAATTAAAAAGCTTTGCATAATAAAATATTTTTCATCATTAAATGTATATATGTAGAAACAATAAGTATTTACACTCAGATAGAATATTGTGATCCCTTGTGATCCTGAACTGTAATAAATATTCCTATACAGTATATACTAATTAATAAGAATTGTACATTGGTAAAATTGTATTTTATTTTGTAATGCTGAGACAATTTACATAAGTGAACAAACTGATATTGCAACAATAAATAAACATGTATTTCTGTAGATTCGTTAAAGTGCTGTACTGCTATTTTTTTTTTTTTGTTTGCACTAAAGCAAAATGTCAAAACGCCCTCTCCTTTAAAAAAGACGCTTTGGTATTTTGGCCCAAATGCTGTGCCGTAATTTTGCCATAAAACAACGTTAGCTGTCGCAATCTTTAGTTCCCCAACAGAGGTCACAACAAACCACTCAGGTACTGTGTGTTTTTCAAATACAATTTTACATTTCTGACGCATTTTTTGTTGCTCTTTCATAGTGGGTTACAACGCTGTATTTACACATATGAAGGTGTAGACAATGCGTTTTAGAACAAATGCCATTTTATTTATCTAGCGAGAGAACGTAGCTAGCTAACGTAAAGCTAGCTGAGGAAGCGCTGTCTACCTTTTGCTACACAGCGGTTTGTCTGCACTTTGACTTAATCATCATTTGGATTCATTATGTACAATGGGATCAATTATTTTAGGTAGGAACGTTAGATAAGTCATCGATGACACTGATTGGATTAAGATAGCCAGTCATTGATGACTTAAGGCATGTGTCAATTGTTCAGTAACGACATGTTTGTTTCTTTGGGAATTTATTCTGAACAGTAGACATTTAACAACACCGCCATTATAAAAACATTAATATAATTGTGCCAGGGTTTGCTTGACAGCTAATTTGGACTCATGGTTTCAACAAAACTAAAACATATAAACCGTAAAATATAGAATTCACAAAATGTTAGTGGTTGTTATAGAGTCCTTTTGTTTACAAAGGTGATTGATTTAGCTTTAGTGTAGAAACTTTTAGGAAGGTTTAGGGCCAACTTGTGAGGTGATATTAAAGTAAAATATCCAGAATCATTGCATTTACAGTTTATGGAACATAAGTCTTGCTCGGAAAAATTTTATTTGAAATGTTTTCACTTAAAAGGCAGACTTGAGACTTAAACAGCGCCAGCCCAAGATATTTAAAATGATCCCAGTTTTTCGCCATTTACTCTCACCTCAGCTTGATTTAAAAAAAGATAATTGTCATACAAAAATATTATACCAAAATTATATACCAAAAATATGTGTTATGTGGAGAGACTGGTTTATCATAATAGACAGCAGCCATGCATACAGGCCAGCACATTGACTTCTTAAGGAGAGGTGCTAAATACCTCCACCTCCACTAGTTTTTCATATGTCTCTGCTTTATACAGTAAGCATTAAAATTAATTTAGGAGTAAAATGAAGTTGTGTATCTTTACAAGGGGATTACAGCAGGTGTTTTTGCCTCTCATGTCATCATCGTTTTAATTTATGAGCCTTTTGCACAGATAATTACATTTACACAACAGAAATAGGCCGCAGCTTTGGTCAACATAAAATCAGGAGTAGAACAGGCCAAAACCAAAACCGTTCATTTGCCTTCACAGAAACAACATTTTGACCCAATTTCCAAGTCTCACGTACGTTTCTGGATGTAAACAAAGATGGAAACCAAAGAGTAAGCAGTTATCACTTGTAGGCTGGAAGTAGTTCAGGTATGGATATGCAGCTTGTGTAAGGGTTTAAAAACTTTTCTTCACTCTACATCAGAGGAAATCTGTTCGGGCCTGGATTAAAGACCCTTTGTGGATTATGGACATGGATTGTGTGTCTCATATTTTCACTTTGCTTTAACTCTGAGATTGTTGGTTATTTCTATGACTCACGACTGCAGATGTATCTCAAATAAAATTTCAAAAAAGATAATACGCGAGGCACAAAATGAGGTGTCTACCAGTAAGCAGAAGTGGTAATTAACATAAAAAAACCCACTGACAACTTGCGTATATCTGTATCTGTTTCCAGCATGGGAGGTGACCACGGCCACAACAAGATGTCCATGCCAGACTGGCGGCAGTGGAAGGTGGACGGAACACCACTGGAGTTCACACAGCAGAGGCTGGCAGCCAGGGGCCTCAAGGATCCATGGGCGCGGTCAGTATTTATACCTACATGACATATATAGCTGATATTTTAGTCATTCCTATATTCCTGACCCTGCTCCCTGTCTTTCTCTCGTGTCGCCGTCACCCCCTCTCTGCAGTAATGAGGCTTGGAGATACTCCGGCGGCTTTGCCCGTGCTGTGACCCTGTCTGATGTGCTGCTGAGAGGATTCAAGTGGGGCTTTGCTGCTTTTACTGTTGCTCTGGCTGTCGAGTACGCCCTGTTCCCACCAAAGAAGGGTGGCCACTAATGCTCATCATTGTCCCTCAAGCCCAGTCCATAATGGAGTCTAGTAATATTCTGTATTTTCTGTTTATTAAATGTCTTTTTGATCACCTCATGGCTTCCCTTATTCTTCTTGTCACACCTTTAAACCATAACCAAGTTTATTTTGCACTAATAGTTTAATGATAAGGGGGATTAAAAACTCATCATTAACAAACATGCTGAGGTGAAGGTGCAAATGTAGCGTCGGGTTAGTCCTGCTTCCTCTTCCTGCTCAGTTTCCAGAGGCATAGTTTCAAGCATTTTACTGTCACTGTTACAAAAACCAGCACTACAGTAGCCAGTAACGCTATTACATCCAGGCAGTAGTACTGGAACCAGTTGAGGTCATGGACAGCAGCTCTGAGGTGTTTTGCCCCTTTGTGCCGCATCACAAATTCTGTCCAGTACACTGATAGGTCGAGTGGGTCAACTGGTTGGTCTTTGTGGAGAGCTGACAGCTTCTGCACGTTCTCTTTATACCTGGACGTAAACAGAGTGACAGCAAGAGTTGAAGAAGCGAAGTAGATAGTATAAAGAGCACAGTCCCAAACCTTTAGATTTTGATCATCATCAGCACCAAGATTTAAGGAGATTCTTGTCAGTGACATAACTGACAACCACATTGTGAGCGACTTTCTGACTCCTCACCTGGTGTTGTTGATGACTTCGTGCAGTGCCTGGAGAAGGCTTTCTGTAGTGATGGAAAAAATATCCAACACGACCCCAGCCCCTCTGCTCGCCAGCTTCTGCGCGTTGTCTGGCTGGTCTCCCGAAATTGGCACCATCACCATGGGGACAGCGTGACACAGTCCCTCAAAGAGGCCATGTGAGCCAGCGTGAGTGACGAAAGCCCGAGCTCCAGGATGCGCTAACACACAACACACACACACACACACACACGAAGATATCAGATTTTAGTTTGCAGTAGTGTGCTTCACATTTCAGGATGTGTTGCAGTGGATTTACACACCGAGTAGGTCATTCTGAGGCACCCATTGCATCAACTTCACATTTTCTGGGACACTGTTGGGAACCCGCCCAGTGTACCTCCATATTACCTATCAAAAGTGTTTTAAAAGTGTCATTTATTGCATTGATGTGTGATTTAAAATGCATTTTCACATATGTCCCTGTACCTTCTGTGGAATCTGTCTGAAGGCTTCTAGGAAGGCACTGGTTGTCTCTTCAGGGAGATCTGACACCATGGTGCCCAGAGTAAACACTACAAACCCATGCTCTCCTGACACCCAGGACTCCAAATCCTGCAAACACACACACACACACACAGTGGGGTCTACCATTCAACTCTCTGTCTCTACCTCTCTTTCATCTCCCTGCATTAAAATCCAAAAAACATGGGCCTTACTTCAGGCAGAGGATTTCTCATGTTGCAGTTGATTCCACCAACTAGCACCACATTAGGCATGAGAGGGCGTGGAAACTCCAGTGTGAAGTCAATCCTGTTTAAACACAGTATCACAATATTTATGTGAATATGAGACAGATAATTGTTTTTCTTTCAATGTGATTTAGTGGCATGAAACAACAGTTTATAATAGTATATGTGTGTGTAAGTACTTCTACATAAGACAAACTTGGTTATTCTTCTCCCAAATATCAATGTTCAACCTTTGTACATGTTACCTCAGCAGCCAGATAGCAGAGTCTGACAGCACTTCAGTTACGCCCACCTCCTCTCCCAGGAACTGATAGGCTATGTGGTCAAAATGCCAATACAGCACTCTGCATAGCAGCGGCTCCAGTAAAGCCACCTGCAGATCAGAGGCATCACAGAACAATAAACAAATGCACAAAGTAAGGCATCGGTGCTTGGTAAAAGAGCTGAATTTCAGTCATATAAGTTACATTTTAACAGTGCTGAAACTGAAGTCCAAGTTTAACTGGGCCAACGTGACTTACATGACTTTGAATGAAGTAGGGAGGCAGACACTAAGGGGTTCTGCTACATTGCCAAACTGAATGAAATTGGAAGGGTGGGGTGCATCTCAGAAATACCTGACTATTTCGGTAGAATTATGTGACAAGTAGCGAAAGAAATGAGAAATATGAAGTAGAGGGATCAGTTTGGTTGACGCAGAATCTGTGGTTTACTTAATAAAGCAGAGTAGAGTTCATTTTACACAATAGAAACGTGGCCGTCCTTCATTGCGTGCACCTGTCCATGCATAGCCATGCCATAAGTGCTCACCAAAGTGTTGAAAGCTCTCTCCTTGAAGTTCATTCTGTCTGTGTATCCAGTGAAGAAGCGAGGCACATATGAGGGCGGGGAGGGGCAGCCTGCAGACTTCATATCCAAGAAACATGGAATTCCCCTCAGCAAATTAATAGTGGGGATACCTGAACATGATTTAGGGATGAGTGGTGAGAAGGTGCAGACGTATAAGAAGGCAGATAATAGTAGGTGTGGCAGAACTCACCTAATTTCCGAGCTATTAACGAGCCTGTGGGTATCATGGGGTCTGTTAAGACGGCATCAAACTTCTGCAGAGTGAAAAGGTCCAAAGGAAAAATAGGAGAAGGGGGTGAATCTTCAACAGTTTGCACTAATAAAGCACCTTTCCTTCTATTTATATACACTCATGCACTGATTCTACAGAAGAGGGGACGCATACCAGCTGCATTAACAAACACAACCAATACAGTATGACAAACATAAAATACAATGCATTGTCAAAGATTAAACCAGTGGTGCCTAACCTTTTTGGCTTGTGACCCCTTACAAAATATAAATGGTGTCTGCTTGTCATGTTTCAGATGTTTGAGGACCATAGGGGTTAAATTCCCCAATATTTTACAACGAAGCAAAGGTTTGAGAAAAGTCCAAAAAATGAACACAAATTTCTGTAGCAGGACTTTGATTTTTCTTCTTTCCTCTCCCATTAACCATCTCACGACCCCTCAGATTTTCCTTGTGACACTTTGGAAGGGGCCGACCCCTAGGTTGGGAACAACTGGACTAAAATATCTAATTTTATATAAAGTAATTAAAACTAGCTCCACCTCAATCAGCTACAGCAGTAAAATGCTGCATTGATGCATCAGTATTAACAATCTAATAATGTCATACCGGTCACAGGGGCCATTTTTCTGCAGAACCAGTGCTTTTACTTTTGACACTTTTAAGTGCATTTTTGCAGTACTTTCACATGAGTAAAGAGTGTGAATACTTCTTCTACCAGTCCCAGCTTCAGTAGATACAGATTGCATTACAGTATAATGCAATCCAATACAGCAACAGCCCCAATAAGTAGTTCAAGAGTAGCAGACACAGTCTTGTGTTCAACCTCTGTATTTGTACTCACCTGCTGTGCCAGATGTGAAATGAGACTGGCATTGAACAGTAGGCTCTCTGCAGTGGTGTGGATAAAGCCTGTAATTCTCTTGATCTGCGAGAATCGTTTCTTTATCTTCTCCATGAAAGTCTGTGCTGATTTCTGCAATATGTCCTTGTGTGTGGTCATGACGGAATCAATATAAGCCTCGTCATAAGGGACAGGATAGGTCACAGTGTCGTAGTGTTTCCCTGGACCCATCCGTATGCTGACCTCTGGTAATACCACGGTGACCCGGTGTCCACGGCGACCCATTTCTTGGACAACGGCCTTTATACCCACCCAGTGACTCCCATCCATGGGTACCACCAGCAGGTTGCCCAAGAAACCTGAAGACGTAGTGTCACTTGCAGGAATAGTGTCGGTAGCTTCAGCCTCCTCTGTCTTCACCTTCTTCTCTGGCCTAGAGTTTTCTGCCACAGACCCCCTCGTCTTATCTACAGCACCACTCACCTGCATATCCATGTTTAGCAGCAGGAACACAAACACTGCTGCTTTCCACATTGTTCTCTTGCCTCTGTGTCCACAGCTCACTGAATCCAACACAGAGGAAAATGTGGGCCAAGTGGAAACTCCCTCTTCCCTGTGCTTTGACACAGTTCCCTCACAGTTGTGTGTGTTCAAAGTCCTCACTTGAACGAGAGCGACAACAGCTAGCAGTTGTAGGACAATAATGTGGGACTTTCAGTGATTTAGCAACTGTGTCTTTTGATTGATCCATACATAAGAGAAAGCATGCAATCACACCTGATCCTGCACCTGGGGGACTGGGGAAAAGTTCAGTGGAGGAAACGGCAGTGCTTTGTAAAAGTGTAGGGATTTCTGGCACGACTTCACCTACTTCCAAGGTGCATGGAGAAGGGAGAGAAAGTCTGAAGAGGTCAAAACGTTTCATTTAAAAGGACATTCCTGATTGCTGCCAAAAGTGGGGAATAATGGGAATACTAAAGTGAATATAAACACACTGTCTGGCAAAACACTGCCGTTTGAAGAGGTCAAAACTCCAGCAACACTACAACAGTATAAAGAACAACTTTATTGTTATACATACACATATATACATGACCATTTAGTGGGTCTATATGGTTGGTTGTCTATTACATGTTATTCTGTCAACATGTTTTGCATACCCATGTTATTTAAATGTTCTTTGTAATGTGTTTTATGAGGACCCTGATGAAGGCCACAAGCCGAAACAAATTGGTCTGACAATAAAGTTATGTACTGTAGTAATCCCATTATTCCTCACTTTTGGCAGTAATCAGGAACGTCTAGGTCATGTCTCCATGTGTAAAACATGTTGTGATAAATGAATAGTAATTCCGTTGGTCCAATCTCAAATAATATTTAATTTGGACATTAATCCATATGTTAAGGGATGGTACTAAACTGCATGTGTAGAAAGCACAAAATATTTTATATGTTTTCTGATGTCACAAGAAAGTATATCAAGTACTGTACAGTCTAAACCCCTTTACCTGCTCTGCATTGTTGTACAGTCCTGTCCGTACACTGAGCCGTGCCTTTTAAAAAGGAAAGACAACAATCCCTCTCACAAAAAGTGTCTTGAGACATGATACAGTTCCTGAAACTTCTATAAAGACAAAACAGAGTCATGAGGTTTTGTAATATAACGCCCATGCAAATCAAGCCTGTTTCTCTAGATTTCTGATCCAGTATGTTAGAACGTAAAGGCAGTGGAGTGACAGGGCGGCCATGAAATCTATCAACAAGCGGATTAGCAAACAACTATTGTTTTCTGGTAATTTGATCACTTGTAATGTGTCTGGAAATTTCCACAACTCAAGTACAACATCAACATCTTGTAGAGGGGCCCTGTGTCAAAATCTAGATCTTAAACCTGAATTATTTTGGTTTATTTATTTACCTTTGACTTGTCATAGTAGGAAAATTACAGATGTTGCTAATAACATTAATGATGGCTCTGTTCTATTTAAGTGTCTCATTAAGCCATGACAGTGAACTGTGAAGGTATGATTGGAGCAAAACAACTGCGCACCTGTGACAGTGGAATTTGTAGTTGTAGAAAACAGTCACACATGTGTATTAGTAAATTTGAAGTCACAAAGAAAACTGCTTTACAAAGCAGCAAACCTGTAGAAGTTTTTTCTCTCCCACAAACACAACACAGCAGTTACACCTTCTCAAATTCTTCATTGCAGGTGCACAAATCCTACGCTACGAATCACAAATTAAGAAACTCATCTGCTCACACTTTTGCTACAGTTGCTGCAGTAAACATGGTGCAAAACACATTCACACACCCGTATCAAAAAATGTTAAGTCATGAACAAAATGTGCACATCTGCAAATCAGTATGTGAATTCGTGCAATGAGAGCTGCACACCTGTAGAATATTTTCTCACAAATATATCTTTTTTTTCTTGGATATATTTCTATCACAAACACAAGTCAATAACTACAACTGCTTGAATCTGCCGCTACAAGTCTCAAATGCTGTTTTGTCGCTCACAAGTTGCAGCCCTGAGGCCAGGGGTCACCTGCAGGTGGCAGTAATGCAGCGTCGTGGATGCCAACTGCCTGCCTTGGCACCCAAACGAGAAAATAAACAAAACAAAACTCCAGCCTCCAAGTTCCCTGTGCCATCGCTGGTGAAAGAGCTTCCTCCCGACTCAGCAGAGGAGCTGGCACCTGATGTTAAAGGTATGTTTTCTTATATCACCCACCATTATGCTTGTGTTTATATATTAGGGGGTATCTTTCGCAACTAGAGAGAGACGATTTGATAGCAAGCTAACATATCCTATAACACAATAACATAATAACAAAGAAGGACCTGGGAGTGTGTGGTTAAAATGCAGTTTCTATCATTCAAGCACTTTTCCAGTTGGTGGCGTTAACGCGCCATTTTAGTTTTTTTGTCAATAAGCAGTAGAAGAAGAATCGACAAGCTGGCGTCCTCTTCCGCCGCTCGCGCGTCTTTAAGTAGGTTGTCCGCGAGCTCATCAAAACACTGCGTGAGGTCCTCGAGCTCACTGGGGCGCGAGCCAGTATGTAAACAAGTAAGCGTCTCACTATTTCGTAGTTTTAGATATCAGTAAAAAACAGTTATGAACACGTCAGAACACGTAAACTGTGAACGATCTGAGACGAAGTAAGTTTCAAACTCATAGTCTAGCTTCAATGCTGAGTGGCTAACGTTATCTCAGCCTTCAGTCCATTGCTGTTTATTTTAGTCTGGCTAGCTTAGCCAAGATACTAAAATGAGTGAAACAACATTAACCAACGTTAGTATTTTGTAGATTATGGACATTTTCGAGTCGGGTGTGTTGTTCAAACCTAACTAGACCAGTCCCAGGGCCTCAGCCCAACGCAGGCCAGGTCAATTTGTGTATCAGTTGGTTTGCGGGTCATTTGATTAATTTCACGTTAGTTTGGGAATATTCACTAAAATAGCAGCTAAAACAATAAGCATCGTAAGGCGGCTAGTCCATCATTACCTGTTCTCGAGGTGCTGGCCCTAGTTTCAGAGTTTTATGTATTTGATATTGTGCTTACTTGATGCATATTCATATATAAAGTGGGGTTTAATGACATTACCACAGGCTAATTGACACACACTAAACCTGTGGGGAAAGTAGTGTTTCAGCATAGTACTGTTTGGTTTCTGTGGCTCAAGGCAAAATACAATTAAGCTATACAGTATGTACTGAGCTGTGTGCACTGTACTTAGCTGACAGCAACAATACATACACAATGTACAGTGAGGGAGAGGAACAGTGGGTCAATAGCAATCCACAGATCCTTTGTGCTCCTGGTCAAGTTTAGTTCAATGGCTGCAATGAATGTTTGCGACCAAGCAGAAACAGGAACAAGATCATATGTCTAATTTTGTGCTGTATTTTTTCCTTTCCACTGTTTTGTCATTAAAGTGGTTTGTTGTCTTCAAATTTACAGGCCTCCGTCTGACGGCGGGTATGAGGCAGATGGCTTGGAGTCATTCATTCACACATGTTCCATAAGAGTAGAATATTATAGGTAAGCTATGAAAGCTTTTTAAAAAGTGTTTAGCCTGTGACCTCAGTTAAATTATGAAATAAGATAAAGCTATGCACCATAGTCATCACATACCAATATATTACACTTTATAGGTGCTTTATCACAGGTTGCTTTCTGTCACAGGTCATTTGAGTATTGTCTGAAGTGGGAGAGACCCATGTATCACAGACGCTCCTCCAGACTAACGAAAGCCTCCAAGAAAAGCCCCCAGAGAAGCCCCAGCCCAAATGAAGGAGTTATTCAGCGCAGGTTGATGAGTACGCGGCTGAGGAAGGCCAAAGCCAACACAGATGAGGGGAAGAACCGTGACATCATCGACATCATCAACAGTACACATGGTGCAAGACGTGTTGCAGTGGAGGATGAAGTAAAGTTTATAGAGGTAGCTGATAAAGGAGTGGACGAGTCCGATGACGACAGTGCCTCTGTCACCAGCAGCATAGCTTCTGGTCCTTCCGTCCCATACAATGCCACTCTCAAGAAACCGAGGCGCTCGCAGGGCTTGTGCTTAGCCTGTTGGACGCTCTACCAGAAGGCAAAGAAGATGAAAGCACCAATTAAAAGCAGACCTTCAGACAATGGTGAGTGCACTCATTCCTCGTTTCAGCAACCGAAGATGAAAATATAATGTCTGTGTGGCGAAATTGGCTCGTTGCTACAGCAAATACTAGTACACAGAAAAGACAGAAAATTGACAAGCTCCTTGAAATTAATTTCAGTTTATTCACCGTTAAATCCTCGCGGTTACATTTAGCAGGAACAGGCCGACCAGGAACCGCTACGGCCCGGTGTCTACTCAGATCTCAGTGTGCCTCAGATCTCTTGGTAGCTGGGCTGGGTACACACTGCACAACATTTCCACTCATATTGTTTCATGTATTTAACATTTTTATTTAATGATGTATTTTACATGATTACAATGAAGTAAGTTCAAGTAATGTCGGTATGGTTAATGCAGTACTTTCACAGCTAAATAAATGCAGGTTGGAGAAAAACGTTTTGTGTTGTTTTTTTTCCCCAAACCTGTGTCATTACCAATTTCACTTCAGTGTTTTGAGACTGAATAACTTCAATGTTCACACAGGCAGCGTGATCCTGCGGGTTAATCTGTATTTGTTGCCCAGATGCATCCTAACATGTTCAACCCACAGGCTGTATATAAAGCTGGACGACGCATCTCCACTTCCTCCCACTGTACAAAAATGAAGCCAAAAAATCCTGGGTACGGGCGCTGCCATCTTGCACTGTTGAGGTCATTTGGAGCCAGAGGCTGCGCAGTGGTGATCTGTGGTGGAGATCCCACCCATTCACCCACCCGAACCAATCGCGAGCACACCACAAGTTGTCAATCATGACGTCACACCCCCTTTTTATAGCATCAAATAACTGAGTATGGCCCCTTGGCCCATGTCCCATCTGCTAACATGGAGGGGGCAGCCACCAGGGGGCGACCCAGATGTTTTGGCTTCACTTTTGGGGAGCTGTCATGTTGTCCATCTTCATATACAGTCTACGGTTCAACCTCTTATTCTGGTTTGTTCTTCAGATCCCAAGTCCCTGACCTGTGACCAGTGGGTTCTGATCAAGAGGTGCAGACCGAGGAGGCTGCCTAATGCGAGAGGGTAAGACTGCTTGTATGTGTATTGGTTACTGGCTTTAAGGTAAAACACCAGTAGCCAGGCAAATCGTCATGCTGTCAGCTGATTATAACAACACCTCTCTGTTTTTTTGTTAGGAAGCTTTTCCTTGAACGGCTGGTTAACAACAGGCTTAATGTCAAGAGCGGCGGAAAGCAGCGTGTGGAAGAGGGAGAATCATTAGCCTGCTCGAGGCCGCACACTTTCCTTCAAAGGTAATGCATCTGTACACTTGTACACATAACACACATTTCCTCCAGTAACAAAGCAGATCAATAAGCCTGCTCACTTCAGAAATGACTTGAACATGGTGCGTTTTTGTGTCAGGAACCTTAGACGACACGTCAGAGTGCCAGTGAAGAAGGAGAGGAAGAAGAACAGGAGGAAGAGGACAAGAGATGATTCTCAGGGTCCTTGTACCACTAAGCAGCAGCGTCTCCATAGCAACAATCCCCTCCAACACATCAGTATTGGGTGTACCGATAACAACAGTCTTCAAAAAACCAGCGGTCACCGTAGCAGTCCTGATCTTGTGGGCGGTGGCGATCAAGAAATCGACAGTCCAGCAGATGAAGACCTGACTGTTGAGTTGATTCCCTGCACGGTCACCCTGGAAACCACCAAGCCAAGAGAGACCCCACCCAAGCAGAAAACACAGAGGAAGAGGGCTGGATTCAGAGACTTGCTTGCCCAGTTACGTGGCAACAGCAGCATGATCGTCAGAGAAACATGTTAGCGAGATGACTCCGACTTTTTTTTTAAAGTTTAACAGCTACAATATAAAGTGTTCAAGCTTTTTTTTTACTTGTGATGTTTTGTTGACCTTAAGTGTTGTTTAACCTGGCTATTATTCTGTTCTGAAAACCAGTCTGTAAATACTTGTTGCCATTCACCTGGAGTCATATACCTGGGTGTATTGTCAAATTACTGCTGCATCTCCACGGACATGCGTGTTAGTTATTTTTCTTAAATTTCAAAATGTTGTTTATTTAAAGTTTCACGCAACAGGAGTGTATCATATCTTCTTTAACAGTAAGGTACACTGATTTTTTTTTTTTTTCTGAATGAATGAAAAACACTGTTTACCAAGAATATTGCATGAATGAATATTTCCTGGTGGCAAGTTGTGGATAGGAGCCATGTTCTGTAATGTCTGATTAGTGTATTTACACTCCTCTTCTAGCTTGGAGTATTTTCAGAGGTGTTGGGCTGTGTTGGACCCTTTTCTCTACAAGCCCACATGGTGGCGCCACTTAATGAAGGAATCAGCACTCCAGTTACTACTATTCAGTGTGCCTTTTTTATTTCAGAGAAGACATTTTGACTTTGATTTTGTATGCTGTCTGGTCAGGTGCCTGTTCCAAGAAGCAGCTTCACCAAGTTAATTCTGCTGAAGGTAAACCAGGAACAGATCAGTCAACATTGCATATTCAAGGAGTTTTACACAGCAGTGTTGATTTGGAGATGTTTGTGCTGATACCAGTGAATGTGGAGGAAGGGTGGGGGAAAATGAGAAAGAGATGAGGGTCTTGGGTGTGGTGGTCATGGTGGTTGCTGTTTACTTATGGGATTAATGTACTGGGAGAGGATGGGGATTTACAGTCAGAACTGCCAAGCCAGGAAATGTGTCTGCTGACCGACTCTGTATCACATCTCGCAGTTAATTTGTTTCTTGCTTCACACTTAACATTTCGTGATGGGTCGAATTTATAGATGCATAAGCAGTGCAGCACCTCAAAATGAAGTGGAATCCACAGAGCAGTGGGTGCTCTGATTGGCCAGACCCCGGCCAACACACAGCAGCTGGCCAATCAGAGCTCCAGCTGTTGCTCTGTGCTGCTCAACACTTGTTTAGATTAAAATGGTCATGAAATAGAAACTGTAAACGTTAAAGTGGGAAGCAAATGCATTGTGAGATGGAACATGATAGACGGACACATCAGTTCATTGAATAACAAGATAAAATGTAAACGTTTTAGAGTTAATTTGCTATTTTCTTTCAAAATACAATTATAATCCATTCATATAAAGACAGAATGAGGAATAAAATGATTAATTGGCAAATTGAAATTCTTTTTGACTTTAAGTGTGATAATGCATCCTTTAAATTCAGTTGTAAATCACACATTTGTAAAATGTATTCATTTATTACACACTGTAAAAGTCCAGGTTCACACTCCAGTCTCCATAATGGGAGACACCAGAGGGATGTGCTCCTGCTCACACTGGTGTTGAAACATTTCGCTCAGACAGGTGATATGACACTAATCACAAACACACACTCATGGTTCATTGACAGTGAAAGATCAGAGGGAGTCTTACAGCTTAATCAGAACACAGCTGATAATCATCTCATGCATACATCATATAAGACAGTGACGCAAATACAACAAGTAGGTTCGCACTCCGGTGAGGGCGGAAACTCCTGCTGCTTGTCCTGACTTAACAGAGCATGGAGTTTGAAGAGGTACTGTTACACACACACACACACACAACCTTGCACATTGTCTGATTCTCATCGGCAGTCTTTCCTATTGCCCATAGATCCTGATTATCACAAACCAGAGGTCTCAGGGCCAAAACAATTCAAGCAGTGCACACACACAACACAGTATCCTGTGATAGAACCACTATCAGCACCTGACACCTCGAAAACAGGAAAAACGTTTCAGCACCAACACAGATGTGTTGGAGTGTTTGGAGGAGGAGCATGAACACAACTATATAACCCCTGTAGACAGAAATCTCAGCTGTACTCTGCTGAGAAAGGAGAGGGACTGCCTCCGTCATGTCATACTATGAGGTAAGGATGTTAGTGAGGTGTAGTCAAGTGTGGGAGTTTTTATGTACACTCACAAATCTGTGTTTAGGATAAATTTTTAGGATGAATTGTTGCTTTTTCTTTCCTCACTCTGCACCGTTGATCCTCATCACCTATCATCTTTCTCCAGCACGTCATCTTTGACTACAGCTACAATGACACAGGCTCAGGTTTTGGTTCTGGTGACCTGGGGGTGGATCTCGAGGAGCCCTGCGATGTGGAGCACGTGATGACTGCTGACCTTCAGCAGGTCTTCCTGCCTGTGGTCTACGCCCTCATCTTCATCCTGGGCATCACTGGAAACGGCCTGGTCGTCATAGTGCTGGGCTGCCAACGCAGGTGAGAGGATGGCTGGAGGGTGGTTGATCAGCTTCTGTTCCAACGAATCTCTTTGTGTCCTTTACAAGAACCAATAAGAAATAGGTGACTTAATGACTGGATTTGCTCTCTACAGGTCAAAATGTAGCCTCACAGACCGGTATCGCCTCCATCTCTCGGCTGCTGATCTTCTCTTTGTTCTGGCGCTGCCGTTCTGGGCCGTGGACGCAGCCCTGGCTGACTGGCGCTTCGGAGCGGCCACCTGCGTTGGTGTGCACGTTATCTACACGGTCAACCTGTACGGCAGCGTGCTCATCCTGGCATTCATCAGCCTGGACCGCTACCTGGCAGTGGTCCGAGCCACGGACACCAACACTGGTGGTCTGAGGCAGCTGCTGGCACACAGACTGGTTTATGTGGGTGAGTGTGGAAAGACTGACTTGCTTTCTGTTGATGCTTTTTGCCCTTTGCAACTCTCTTCTTCTTTCTTACTTCTTACTCCCACAGTCCCTTACATTTTATCTTCTCTTCCTGCAGGTGCCTGGTTGCCTGCTGGCCTCCTGGCAGTGCCTGACTTGATATTTGCCCGGACTCAGGAAGGAGGAGAGGGTGCCACTCTGTGCCAGCGATTCTACCCAGAAGTAAGCGCTCCCCTCTGGGTTGCAGTCTTCCACCTCCAGCTGGTCCTGGTGGGTCTGGTGATCCCGGGCCTGGTCCTACTGGTGTGCTACTGTGTCATCGTCACCAGGCTGACCCGAGGCCCGCTGGGGGGCCAGAGGCAGAAGCGGCGAGCGGTCAGGACCACCATCACGTTGGTTCTCTGCTTCTTCGTGTGCTGGCTGCCCTACGGAGTGGGCATCTCTGTGGACGCTCTGCTGCGCCTGGAGGTCCTGCCCCGCAGCTGCAGCCTGGAGGCCGTCCTGAGCGTGTGGCTGGCGGTGGCTGAGCCCATGGCATTTGCACACTGCTGCCTGAATCCGCTGCTGTACGCCTTCCTGGGGGCCGGGTTCAAGAGTTCGGCCCGCAGAGCCCTCACACTGAGCCGAGCCTCCAGCTTGAAGATTTTACCACGAAGACGCCCCGGGGCCTCCACGACCACAGAGTCTGAGTCCTCCAGTTTACATTCCAGCTAGTGTTTGCTTGCTTGTGCTGTATATATGTGTATATACCATGTATATATATAAGTGTGTGTGTAAGGATCTGAGAAAGTAAGGAGCAGTCTGCTGGCCCATGACTTGTCTTCTCCCTCACTGTGAGGTTTCTCTTTGTAAATACTGTTATTAGATTTGTTTTCAGTGCTGCCGTGCTTGTTGTATACCATTGTAGATGTTTGTAATAAAATATACAAAATACCCACTTTTGTGAAAATGTCGTCTCTTATGAAATAAGTTTCTTGCTTCCTGAATGAAACAGTGTGAATTCCTGGCCTGTGCTTTAACCACTCAACCACAGCGAATGCCACCCACACCAAGTCTCCTGCTCAGTGGGTGGGACAGATATCATTAAGACCCAAATTACACAAATAATTCAGTGTCTACCAAGCTAGCTAATGAGATGGTAGATGAAGATTACAGCTTTATCACAGAAAACACATTGAAAAGGGGCAGGAAAGGTGGAATAGGAATCAAACATGGTTTAATTGTCAGTGGGCAGCTGCCAACATTGTCCAAGGCTGCAAATCTGTAGCTTCTTGTTTGGTGTGTTTGGGGGCAGAGTTGATGGTGTACAGATACACATTGTTTGGGGAAAGTGTTGAAATTAGTTGGCATTGTGGCGTGTGTTCTCCTAATCTTCATTATCATTAGCTTGTCTCCGTTTGTACTGATTCAAAGTCACTCAGCCGCCTGCCATCTGAATCCACTGATTCACTGGGGCGTGAGGCGAGAAATGAAACCATGCTTTTTAAACGTGGCGTGTGATAGCCAGGTGTATCTGAGTCACGTGAGTGTGCGTGTGTGAAAGGCATGTGTGGATGTGTTTATGTGACTGTTTTGGGGGTTACAGGTTAGATTAATGTGGATAATATAAACAGTTTGCTTCTTCTACGTGAGAGAGAAGGGAGCATGAAGGGGTCAGGAGGTCCATTTTTCCAGCACTTGAATGTGCGCGCACACACACACACACACACACACACACACACACACACACACACACACACACACACAAAGTGCTTCCCACATACCTACTTCCACTTGGAAGTGAGAGAAACAGAAGCTGGAAGTTTACTGTGTCCTGTTTCCTGGAGCAGAAAGGAGGAGGATGAAGAGGAGAGTTGTAAGAAAGATGAAAAGGAAGAATACAGTAAGTCAGCACCACAATGAAGGTTGACTCTGTGTGCATCACTCTAACTGTATCCTATCATGTGTGAAACGTTTAGAATCATTACATTCACAGTCAATGTAGATGATAAACTTACCTGTTACCTTTTCATATATTTGACCCTCTCTCTCTCTCTCTCTCTCTCTCTCTCTCTCTCTGTGTGTGTGTGTGTGTGTGTGTGTGTGTGTCTCTCTCTTCTTCACGCACACGGACGCAAACTTCTATTCATAGTGTATTCTAAACAGGAAAGACTTCCTGCAGCTCATTTTAGGAAAAACAAGCAGCTAAAACAATCAAACACCCGAGCAGCTCTGCAGTCACCAACACAGAGAGCTGCTACAAAATAAATCAGTTACAACATGAAGGAGAGCCAGTGAAGGACATCATAAATAACCAGGTATAATGGTGATGTGTAAACAGACAGTAGATATGTAAAGTGTTAAAAGTCTGGATGTCGAGCTCTCATGATTGATATAGATATAATAATATCATTTTTTTCAAGGTTTGAGTCTCGATTCTATATGTTTTAGCAAACCATACACCCTCAGTCTTGTCCTTCCTAAACAGAAGCACCCAAAACTGAGAATAAATTCCAAAAATGAGCAAAACTGAAAATATGAATTCCTAAAAGACTGGAAAGACTAGACCAAATGCATTAAACTCATCAACTTTCAGTCATTTTTAGCCATGCTAGTGGTGTGGCATTGTACACCACTTTTGTCCAGACTGAAATATCCCAACAACTATTGGATGAATTGCCATGACATTTTGTGCAGACATTCCATGGTCCCCAGAGGATGAATCCTAATGACTTTGGAGAATGCCTGACTTTCCTTCAAAGGCCACCATGAGGTTCACATTTGTGGTTTTGACTGAAATGTCTCAACAACTATTGGATGGATTGCCGTGGAATTTGCTACACACATTCATATTCCCCTCATAACTTTGGTGGTGATCTCTAAACGTTTCATCCAGCACCATCAGGTCAAAATTTCAATACGTCCAATATTTTGGTTTATGACCAAATTCCTGCAAAACCAATAACATTTCATCAGCCTCAGCTGTACTTTGTGTTTGGTGCTAGCTAATTAGCAAATATTAGCATGCAAATACATTAAAAGAGCCTACTGTGCCTAAAAACAGCCTTACAGAGTTGCCAGCATGGCTGTAGGTAGCTTTTTGGTGGGCTATGTGAAGTTGATATATGATTGAGTAGGTTTCATTCAGAAAGGTGTTAACCACATAGGTAGTTAGTTAGTTAGGTAGATAGCAATCTTAGATAATAAAGTTGTTTGCAAGTTGCAGCTTTGACAGGAGAATTTTACAGCTCATTTTACATTAGCCCAGTAGCCTGTCTGTGCAGTAAACCAAAGACAAGTATGACAGATATTAGCATATTAAAACTTAGTATTAGCATTGTACTCCAGCATATTAATTAAATTTGATTTTCATTTTCAATATTCCAATACTTTGCCATCAATACTGTCTTAAATCTATGACCCGCAGACATTCTGTATCCTCGCTGGTGATGCTTAGCTATGCCTGTACTACCACCATTTCCACTTCAGGCTTGTTTTATGGGGGTTCTTTGCCTTCAGTCTGGTTCTCAGCGAGTAACACATGCTTAGCTGGGTTGAGGTTCACTTTCTGACTTCAGGAATATTTTATTGTTTAGCCAGAAAATGCTACATGGTTGCATTTTCAACATGTCCTTCTGAATTGTCCTAAAATTGGGAGGCTGTGAATAAAAAAGGGCTACAAGCCCTGCTCTCTTTGCCCAGTATGGATGTGAACACCCATGAACTTGAACCTCAGTCACTGTTTCATGTAAAGTCCAGTTTGGTGTTGCGGGAATACACCACCAAAACAATGTAAATGTGTCACCACATGAATACAAATACACCAGGAAACAGCTATTTTTCAACCATCTCTCCTTTCTTCTCTTTCATATCCAGCTGCTCTTGCAACTGTTTGTTCCCATCGTCTAGTTTTTCACCTGTTACCACAAATCTGACACCATCAAAGTTTTCATCTCTGATCACAAGCTGGTTTGGTGCCTGCTGCGTGATTACACCACAATACACGAGAGAGTGTCACTACAGACTGTTTGATCTGGGCCTGATCTGTGTGTCTGGGTGCATGTATTGTTACAAATAGTAGCAGCAGTAATGGTACTACCAGTGGTGGAACGTAACTGTACTTAAATACATTACATACAGTACTTTTAAGCTGTTTATACTTCTACTTCATTACATTTCAGAGGCAAATATTATATAAAAAATGCCCTCTTCACCAATATTGATGGCATTGATGCTCTTGTGGTGCGTACTGTATGTGTGAGTGTTAGGGGTTTAGTGTGTGCGTGTGTTTTCCTACAGATGGTCAGGTTCCCTCATATTCAGACAGGCTTTCCTGCCACTGAACAATGGTGGGAAAACCAGAGGTCAAGACAAAAGGAGAAATAAAGAGAGAGAGAACAACTGGGCTGCATCTAAATGGCCTGCAATAACTTCCTGCTTTGTTCCTGGTGGATTAATACAGTGTGACAGGTGAAACCAATAGCCTGCCAGGAGTGTTTGTATTGACCTCCGCAGGTGGAGACGTGAGAATCATGTGGGTACAGAAATAGGAATTAATGGAATAATAGTGTACAAATCAGTGTTGGTTGGTCATAGGAGGTCTTGGGACTGCACCCTGCAGAGGCAGACCGCAGACTTTTTGTGAGTTTGGATGACCCCCAATGTTCTGCATGTTTTCTTCACTAAAAGACATACATGTTAGAAATCCTCCTGCCATTGCCCTTGAGCAAGCCACGGACCTCTGACCTTAAAACTAGAGTTGGCTGCACTATGGCTGCCACCTGTCCCTGAACAGTTAGGATTAATTTTATCCAATTCTATAACATTTTACTTAAATTCCCCCATTCAATATTTATCAACAGTATATAAACACTAATAATTAATGATTGCTAGTAACATAGCTATAATCATATTTTAATAATATATGAACAAACACACTCAAACAAATCCAAACAAACGTGTTATAAAGCATTTATTAACTGTTTATACAAGCAAACATGAACATCATATGCATGTTTAAAATTGTTTCTAAAGGTGTTTAAAACCCAAAGACATTTTGAGCCTGAAGGTTCATTCTTAATCTCAGAAACAGCAGTTTCACAAATATTAACTCAAGGTCCACTTACTGGCGTTCAGCTGCAACTCATGGCCTTCAACGGATGGTATTTGCTCAGTTGTCACCGAGAAAGAAATGTAGAAATATAATATAATATGAATACTTTCTTCATAAATATAATAAACGTACAGGCATATAATAAACAAATAGGCTACGTTATGTTTTCCAATCAGATAAATTATGATGACATTTTTTATATATTTACCACTTGTTAATGGATATAACACCTAAATTAGATTGTGATGTACAACTGGCCCTGATGATAGCAGGTAGTTGGGTTCTTCTTTTCCCCCTGCCATTATAACCACTTGTATATTACCATGGTGCATTGCTCTGTTTCTTTGCCCTGATTAACAAACTGCCTCCTCCAGTGGTCATTCAAAGTCACTACACTACATGCTCAGTGGTTCTTTGGTCAAGCTGTGTTGTTGTATTGTATTGCAACGTTGACAAGTTCATCACAGCAAAAAAAAAGTATCAGAAGCAGAATGTGCTGTAGGACCTCTTCTACAGCACACGAACCCAAGGTAAAGACAGCTGCTCTTCTCTACTGACCCAACAACCACCATTACTGTAGACACACCAGCCAGTAAAAGTAGCTATCTACAACATGAACATCCCTCACTGGCTTCCCACCCACCAAAGCTGCCAATGGTGGACTCTTAAAAGCACTTAAAAGCTGCATTAATCAATAAGGGGCCAGTAAAACATCAGTCCACCTCCATTTACATACTTGGTACTAGTGGACTTAATATTTGAAAGACAGTCGTGTCTTTTAATTGTTTTATTTTGAAAGATTTTCAGTAGAGGTGTTTGTATGTTATTGTGATTGTCTTGACAGTGGAAACGTAACATGAGTGAAGAACTGCAACACTGCATTCAATTTATGCTAACACAGCGCTGATATTTATATTAAATAATTATTCATATCAAGATCTACAGCTCATCATTATTATGATTATTATTATGACATTATTATTACTAATAACAACAGTCACATCAGTATTGATTATAAATGTATTGATATCAAGTTGTTTTAATAACTTTCTGCTCTGGAGATTAGTTCAACCTGTGAACACTTGGACACACTAACACTGTCAAGGCAGATACCATGCTACATGCTAACACTTTCAGTAAATATCGTGAAATGACCATGTTTATTGCGCTCTTGCAGTCACAGTGAGAAAGTACAAGTCCACATTCCTTGGCAGGAATAATACAGATATTTTTTCTACATTGGTGAATGTTTGCATGGGAAGTGTTAGTTTGTGTCTGTCTTGAGGCTGGTGGAGGTGACTGTTGATGTGAGTGTATTTCGAATCATGAGTGTTCAGTGCCCCGCTGTGGCCACAGTGGGGAACTGCAACAGTACATTACATTTGTGGCTCACACACACATCAGCAGTACTGATGCTGCTGCTGTTGTTATATGTGTTAATCACACTAACAACGACTTGTACATGTTGACTATACTTAGACTGATATTAACCCTGTGTTAGCCATAGGTTAATATTCTCTCCACCATCTATTATTATTGTAACAATGTAAAAAAGCTCGTGTTATTAAGTGATGTATTGTTAGCATTAGAGAAAGCTGTCTGACTGGGTTCACACTGACACTGTCTGTAGTCGGACATTGATAATTCACACTATATTTAAACTAGGTTTTTACAAAACTGGAAACGGAACATTTCATTATTTGCTGGGACCTTGTCTGTATTAAGTCTACCTTATGTCAAGTTAATGTAATGCACACATGTTCGACAAAGACACGCACAGACAAAGAGAGAACTTTTTTCAAACTCGTCTTTACCATTTTTCCCCCTGAACTTTAACAGGAAGCGAGCCGCGGGAAAGGACTTTGCGTCAGTTGACATTTTCGCTCCTGATTGGCTACAAACCAGAGAACGTTTGCATAGCATCGTCGATTGGTCGAAAGCGGCGCGCCAAAGATCACGTGCGTCTCTTTTCGCGCGAAACTGTAGCTCTGTTGTCAGGACTTCAGCGTGCTGTCTGTACGGAGAGCAGCGTCGGGGTTCTGTGTGTCTTGCAGAAGTTTTTTGAGTCTTTAATCGCAGTTTGACGGTGTTTCAGCATGGATGTTGCCACAGCAACCGCGGAGAATGCCGGGGAGATGGTGAAAGACGAGTTGGCTGAAAAATGCCAGAAGTTATTCCAGGCTTTCTTGGAGGAGTAAGTCAGCCGGCTACAGGCTTCATTGTATTGTTGTCGGCCGAAACGCGCTGTGGACGAGTTGATCGCATGATACCTTTTTTTTTTTTTAAAACATATTCTTTACCCCTAACTATGCTGATCCAATGCGCTGTTGATCATGTAACTGTTATTATATTTAAATATTTTCTCGCTGCTTGTATCCGTGTGCAGGTTTCAGACCGGGGATGGGGAGGTGAAGTATGTCCGGGAAGCCGAGGAGCTGATCAGGCCTGAGAGGAACACCCTGATGGTGAGCTTCACAGACCTGGAGGGCTTCAACCAGGAGCTGGCTACCACCATCCAGGAGGAGTACTACAGGTGAACTCACCTACCACATCATTTCATATGGGAGTTACCATAATTACCAGTTTCTGCAGGCCTGTATTACACTTTGAACCAAAACAACAAAACAAATACTACAAACATATATTACATCAGACATTATTACATATACACACAGTACATGTACATATACATATATTACATCAGACAGTACATGCATTAACAGCCCTGGGGTGGCAGCTGTGGATTAACATGAAGGATTCTGTTTTCAGAGTTTACCCCTTCCTCTGTCGGGCAGTGCGCAACTTTGCTCGGGATCATGGGAATGTTCCTCTCAACAAAGAGTTCTACGTAGCTCTGGAGGATCTGCCCACCAGACACAAGTAAGACACACGACAAACCTTAATAAAATGCTGGTTTTGGTGCTTCACTTTTATTTTCAGTTCATTTCAGATTGCGTTGTTGGCACATCATACTGTGAATTCACATACTGTAGTAGTCGCAGTAGAAATGATGTAGTTGCTATAATATTGTCTTTCAAATGGCATTTAATCTAAGACTTGTTTTCATTTGTTAAATGAGCAAAGCTAGAGCGATGTATCCAACATGAGCCTTTTCTTGTGTGTAATCGAGGATCCGTGAGCTGTCATCCATGCGTATTGGCACCCTGGTGCGGATCAGCGGCCAGGTGGTGAGGACACACCCAGTCCACCCTGAACTGGTGAGATGTCCTGCACGAAACCAGTGGTGTGAGGTAGCACCCAGAGGTGCTCCACGCTTACAAACCAAGTCTAAGCTGTGCTGCATGAATGTAGTCATGTATTGCATTGTAGCATGGTCACTATAAGGATTTCTTTATGGCTGCAGGTGAGTGGCACCTTCCTGTGCATGGACTGCCAGGCAGTGATCAAAGATGTCCCCCAGCAGTTCAAATACTCCCCACCTACCATCTGCAGAAACCCCGTCTGCAACAACCGCTCCCGCTTCCACCTCGACACACACAAATCCAAGTTCATCGACTTCCAGAAGGTAACTGAGAGAGAGAAAGAGTGTGTGTGTGTGTGTGTGTGTGTGTGTGTGTGTGTGTGTATTGATGCATAAATAGTTAACAGGTGGCCTGATGACAGCTTTAAGCCCTGATTCAGTCTAACTCTGCACGTTCAGGTACGTATCCAGGAGACGCAGGCGGAGCTGCCTCGCGGTTCAATCCCACGCTCCCTGGAGGTCGTCCTGCGGGCTGAGGCTGTGGAGACGGCTCAGGCCGGAGACCGCTGTGACCTCACCGGGACCCTCATTGTCGTGCCGGACGTCTCTCAGCTCAGCACTCCTGGTAAGGTTTTGACCTTGACTTAAATTGCCACCGAGTGTGACAAGAAAGCACATGAACAAATCGTATCAGTTTTTTTTATTTTGGCACCTCATGACTGTCTGTGTGGGTGTCCCCTCTCCAGGTGTGCGAGCAGAGACCAGCACCCGTGTAGCTGGAGGACGCCAGGGCTTTGAGTCTGAGGGTTTGAGAGGACTGAAAGCTCTGGGAGTCAGAGAGCTTTCATACAGACTGGCCTTCCTGGCCTGCAACGTGGCACCGACTAACCCACGTGTAAGGGAGAGACACACACACACACACACACACACACACACACAAGCTAATAATGAATGCATTTCTATAGTAATCGCGTTGTTCTCAAACCAAAGAAGCAAGTAAAGATCCAAACAGGCCTGGTGTTCAGTTACAAGCGTGTTTTCTCTTGTTTGCAGTTTGGCGGTAAGGAGCTGCGGGAGGAGGAGCAGACTGCAGAGAGCATCAAGAGCCAGATGACCGAGAAGGAGTGGGAGAAAGTGTTTGAGATGAGCCAGGACAAGAACTTGTACCACAACCTGTGCACCAGCCTCTTCCCCACCATCCACGGTCAGTGCCTGCTCCGTCGTTGGAACGGTTTCTCGGTCCTGTAAAGCTTTGTTTAGTTCAAGCAGTGGCGTTTCAGTTACATGACACTGGGTGTGATTACGCAGGCAATGACGAAGTGAAGCGCGGCATTCTGCTGATGCTGTTCGGGGGCGTTCCCAAGACAACCATGGAGGGAACCTCGCTGAGAGGAGACGTCAACGTGTGCATCGTCGGAGACCCCAGCACAGCCAAGAGCCAGTTCCTCAAGTATGTGACAAACATTTAACTGACGGTGTCGTTTTTGGTACGCTACATTCACACTTGTCTGTCATTGGTCTGTGTAATGTTTGTATTGTCTGGGCACCCTGCAACAGAATCTGAATGGTAATTTAAGTGTGTGTTTCTGTACAGGCACGTGGAGGAGTTCAGCCCCAGAGCAGTGTACACTAGTGGCAAGGCCAGCAGCGCTGCAGGTCTGACGGCAGCTGTGGTCCGAGACGAGGAGTCCCACGAGTTTGTCATCGAGGCCGGAGCTCTGATGCTGGCTGACAATGTGAGTGTTTTACGAGACATAAAGGACGGGGGAGGGCCGTCATTATAAGTGTATTCATTCAGCCGGTATTGATGACGGTGTTGTCCTCCAGGGCGTGTGCTGCATTGATGAGTTTGACAAGATGGACCTTAAGGACCAGGTGGCCATCCATGAAGCCATGGAACAGCAGACCATCAGCATCACCAAGGCTGGAGTCAAGGTAACGCAGCCGCAGCAGCGCCATTGCAGCGTTGAAACGATTCACATTCTGAAATGCAAGACTGCGACCCGGCCCCGGATAAGCGGAAGAAAATGGATGGATGGAAATTCAAGACTCACACTTGTGTCTCTTAAGCCCAGTTCAGACCAAAGATTTGCAACATGACGAATTTAAACTTCCGACTTCTTGCAATACGCTGGTCTGCAACGTTCTGGAACCTGTCAGTTTACACCAATGCTACTAGACGAGATGGTGCATCTTCTCCATAGCGACTTAACGACTCTCTGTACTTCCGTTCTATCCGGCTTTTCAGGCTTTTTTTTGTAGCTGGACATAATTTGTAGCATCTTAAAATATGAATGAGGATAGTGATAGTGAGTTACTTGCTACAGTTGCATTTCTAGTATTGATAAACGGCGAAAACAAAAAAAAACGAGCGGGTCGAGATGACCAGCTGACTTCGCTACGAGCTGATTGGCTGTTGAAACAGGTGAAAAACGTGCCTTACGTTCTAAAACCAGCCACTGGTGACTCGACAAGCTGAGTTGCAGGCGATGGCCCAGTTCACACCGCTGCAACTTTTCCCTGCAACGTTCTAAAACAGTTTCGCCTAGTTGCGAATCTTTGGTCTGAACTGGCCTCAAGGATCATGATGTCAAATGATTTCAGAAATTCCTCCAACTTAGTCCATTGTGGTACAAACTATAAATAAAAGTGTGTTTTCTAGTAAATTTGACACCTCGTTTTGGCCCAGGACAAGAGATCAACATTTCTACATGACGTGCGAATCCAATACGACAAAAACAGTTTAGAACTTGCTTTTAAGATGCACAGTTTTAAGCCAAGTTAAAAGGAGGATAACCAGCCCCCGTCTCCTCCAGGCCACCCTGAACGCTCGCACGTCCATCCTGGCCGCCGCCAACCCCGTCGGTGGGCGCTACGACCGCAGCAAGAGTCTGAAGCAGAACGTCAACCTGACCGCCCCCATCATGAGCCGCTTCGACCTCTTCTTCATCCTGGTGGACGACTGCAATGAGGTACACGGCATAGTCTGTGCATTTGTTCCTGCACCGATATATTTTTCATTCTTGCAAATCAACTGTTTGAATGTGTCTGCACTGTGTTTACCTCTCATTAGTTCTACTCTTATTCATATCCTTCATTTCCTGCGTCCTCCTATCACATGCTGTAACAATTTGCAACAAAACAAGGCAATTTCCCTGCAGGGATTTTTACAGCTTTATCTGACCTGGTCTAATGCTGCATGTTCGTGTGTGTGTATCCCAGGTGACGGACTACGCCATCGCCAGACGCATCGTGGACCTGCACTCCCGCATAGAGGAGTCTGTGGACAGACTGTACTCTCTGGATGAGATCCGCAGATACCTGCTCTTTGCAAGGCAGTTCAAACCTAAGGTGTGTGTGTGAGCGTCTGCCTGTGCTGACCGTGTGTTTCACATCACGCTTGACTTTGAATTTGTATTAAAACAATGCATGTCTGGCGTGCGCCTCTGCAGATCTCCAGTGAATCAGAAGAGTTCATCGTCGAGCAGTACAAGCGCCTGCGTCAGCGTGACGGATCCGGCGGGGTGTCCAAGTCTGCCTGGAGGATAACGGTGCGACAGCTGGAGAGCATGATCCGCCTTTCAGAGGGCATGGCGCGCATGCACTGCTGTGACGAGGTGGGTACCATATAATAATATATTACTCGGCAAACAGTTTTAGCACAGAGGGTTACACAATAAAAGTTTGACACAACGGATACAAGACAAAACGTAACACACAAAGTGACACAGTGCTGCATAGAGCGAGATTCAATACGTTTACAACTGGAGAACTGCAGCACTGGCAAGGAGGGGACACCAGTCTGAGGATCTGTAATAAAATGACCATATACTTTAAAATGTGATCAGACCTCGTAATATTATAGGCTCCTAATATGATTGACAAGACAGTAAAGTAGTCTAAACATTGGTTAAGTAGGTAAGATACAATACATAGAGACATATGGCAAATGAAAATGAAAGCACAATTTCAGAGTAGAGTAATGGCATGATACAGAATGGTGACCTTTAACTCTTTGGGTTTATGTCTTCAGGTGCAGCCCAAACATGTGAAGGAAGCCTTCCGTCTTCTGAACAAATCCATCATCAGAGTGGAGACGCCCGACATCAACCTGGAGCAGGAGGACGACCTGGAGGAGGAGGAGGAGGAGGAGCAGCAGCAGGAGGATGGTACTGACACATGCATAGTTTGTAGCTGTACAGAGGGGAAAATCCAGTGTTTATCCACTGGCATCGTGAGGTTTTATCTGATGCAAACTTGTTTTTGCAGGGAACGCCGTCCCTAACGGAGTGAATGGTGTAAACGGCCATGCGGATGGCGTTAACGGGCACGTGAACGGCCATGCCGAGCCTGGCAGCCAGCCCAAACCGTCTCTCCGCCTGTCCTTCCCGGAGTACAAACGCATCTCCAACCTGCTGGTCCTGCATCTGCGCAGGGCAGAGGAGGGTAAGAGATGTCCCCCTTCATATTACTGAGAGGAATTTCTCTTTTCCATACTTTTTTGTTTTTCTTTTTAATTATCCAATCTAACCCTTTTTCACCAATGTCTGTATTGCAGCCGAGGAAGAGGAGGAGCTGAAGAAAAGTGCGGTGGTGAACTGGTATCTGAAGGAGATCGAGTCCGAGATTGACTCTGAGGTGGAGTTGATCAATAAGAAGGGTCTGATAGAGAAGGTCCTCCACAGGCTGGTGCACTATGTGAGTCCACAGTCTACAAAAAATACATCCACTGATTTCAAACCAGCAGACGAGTCATTTTAAGCCAAGTCTGGACATGACTGACAATGTGTGTCTGTTTCCTCAGGATCACATCCTCATCGAGCTGTCCCAGGCGGGGCTGAAGGGCTCAGAGTCTGCGGGCACAGAAGAAGAAGTCGTTCTGGTTGTCAACCCCAACTACACCCTGGAAGATTAAACACCTCCCTTCACCCCTCTGTTTTGTTTTTCTCCACTCCTCTAATAGCTTCAACAATAAAGTTGATGTTCAAGGGGTTTTTTGAATGCTCATATGTAATACATACATAGTAGTAGCATTGGAGATGTAATTAGACTTGTTTTGTGAGTTTCAGCTCTACTGTACAGACGATTCTGGGGCTCTTTGAGGGGGGAAAAAATGCGTTTCTTAGTCAAACTGGCTTTTTGTAAATATGCTGCTCTCCTCCCTCCAGTTGTTTACTGGCTTCTGTCTGTTAGGCTCTGACTCAAGGGAACTGCCCTGAATTGTGTATTTGCTGTTGAACTATAACTGTATATTAGAGGCATACGTTGATGCTTATTTGCATCCATGGTTTCAAGTTATATTGGATGTCTTTTTGTAAAATTATGACGTGACGTGAATGGAAATGTTGGTTCAATAAATAAAATGTTGACATGAACACAAAACGGTGCTTGGCTTTGTATTTCTGCGCTGTTAATCGTTTCCAGCAGTATTTCACAGACGCACTGCATCAATTGTCCACCAGGTGGCAGCAGTCAGACAGAATGCCACTGCGCATGCCCGACATAGAACAAACATGGCGGCACCCTACGTGACGGCAGTTAGGACAGCGCTGAAAGGTAAAATACAAACGTATTGATATGACACGTTCTGTAAAAACCTGCCCACAAGATATTAATAAAATCAGCATTTAAGTTACCTTTGGCAGGGGCTGTGATAGAGTCGTGTGTAAATGACATCATGTAGCGTTATTTTGTAATAATTGTGGACAACGCAGGTGACTTCCTTGTTGGTGTGAATGCTGGAAGCATTCACAACTATGCTCTTCTACGCAAAAATTCTTTATTATTATTATTATTGGTGTGAATGCTTCCAGCATTCACAACATATGTTCTTCTACGCAAAAATTCTTTATTGGTGTGAATGCTNTTAGAGAGTTTTGCAAATTTATTAAAAATAAAAAACTAAGAAATCACATGTACATAAGTATTCACAGCCTTTGCCATGAAGCTCAAAATTGAGCTCAGGTCCATCCTGTTTCCACTGATCATCCTTGAGATGTTCCTACAGCTTAATTGGAGTCCACCTGTGGTAAATTCAGTTGATCGGACATGATTTGGAAAGGCACACACCTGTCTATATAAGGTCCCACACTTGACAGTGCATGTCAGAGCACAAACCAAGCATGAAGTCAAAGGAATTGTCTGTAGACCTCCGAGACAGGATTGTGTCAAGGCACAAATCTGGGGATGGGTACAGAAAAATATCTGCTGCCTTGAAGGTCCCAATGAGCACAGTGGCCTCCATCATCCGTAAATGGAAGAAGTTCGGAACCACCAGGACTCTTCCTAGAGCTGGCCGGCCGTCTAAACTGAGCGATCGGGGGAGAAGGGCCCTAGTCAGGGAGGTGACCAAGAACCCGATGGTCACTCTGTCAGAGCTACAGCATTCCTCTGTGGAGAGAGGAGAACCTTCCAGAAGGACAACCATCTCTGCAGCAATCCACCAATCAGGCCTGTATGGTAGAGTGGCCAGACGGAAGCCACTCCTTAGTAAAAAGCACATTGCAGCCCGCCTGGAGTTTGCCAAAATGCACCTAAAGGACTCTCAGACCATGAGAAACAAAATTCTCTGGTCTGATGAGACAAAGATTGAACTCTTTGGCGTGAATGCCAGGCGTCATGTTTGGAGGAAACCAGGCACCGCTCATCATCAGGCCAATACCATCCCTACAGTGAAGCATGGTGGTGGCAGCATCATGCTGTGGGGATGTTTTTCAGCGGCAGGAACTGGGAGACTAGTCAGGATAGAGGGAAAGATGAATGCAGCTAAGTACAGAGACATCCTGGATGAAAACCTGCTCCAGAGCGCTCTTGACCTCAGACTGGGGCGACGGTTCATGTTTCAGCAGGACAACGACCCTAAGCACACAGCCAAGATATCAAAGGAGTGGCTTCAGGACAACTCTGTGAATGTCCTTGAGTGGCCCAGCCAGAGCCCAGACTTGAATCCGATTGAACATCTCTGGAGAGATCTGAAAATGGCTGTGCACCGACGCTTCCCATCCAACCTGATGGAGCTTGAGAGGTGCTGCAAAGAGGAATGGGCGAAACTGCCCAAAGATAGGTGTGCCAAGCTTGTGGCATCATATTCAAAAAGACTTGAGGCTGTAATTGCTGCCAAAGGTGCATTGAGCAAAGTATTGAGCAAAGGCTGTGAATACTTATGTACATGTGATTTCTTAGTTTTTTAATTTTAATAAATTTGCAAAACTCTAAGAATCTTTTTTCACTTTGTCATTATGGGGTATTGTGTGTAGAATTTTGAGGACAGAAATGAATTTATTCCATTTTGGAATAAGGCTGTAACATGACAGAATGTGGAAAACGTGAAGCGCTGTGAATACTTTCCGGATGCACTGTATATATGTGTGTGTGTGTGTGTGTGTGTCATATGTGAAAGTGCTTTATGTGTTGTTAAACTTTTGAAATGACTTGTTTTCTTCTCCTTTCAGCTGACCCTGCTCTTGAAACTTGAGGATAAATTGAACAGGCACTTAAGCTGTGATTTGTTACCAAGTGAGTATTTTTATGTCTTGAAGATCCCTTAATGGTTGTTAATAGATGTTATTACCAAATACTGTAACCCTCAGTTTTTATTATCTGCCTGTATAATTCTGACTGCCTTGTATTTTTGTTCAGATGAGAATGTGCAGGAGCTGGCTGTGGAGCTTGTTCAGCTGGGATTCATCAGTGAGGTAAGTGGAGCTCATCATCATGACCCTGCTGACCTGAACACTCATGCTATTAGCAGTATAACCACAACATCCTAGCTTTAGGGTAAAACAGCCAAGATGATATTATTTAAACTCGCTGTCTCTCCATTTCAGGGCGATCAGCCACGACTTGCCTCCGTTCTTGAAGAGGCCTTCTCAAAGTTCTATAGCCGGAACGGTTCTCTCAATCCGGTGACTGTCTCCTCGTAGCCGAGGACTCACTAGGCCTTTTTTCAGCCCTCCTCGTCCTCTACAACAGGACTAGCTTTTTGCTCCACCTCTGAGTTGCAGGAAAGCTTTGCGAGGACGGAGGAGGAAGCCTTGGTCTGGTTGCAGATCCTGAAGCCTGTCCTTGTATCTTCTGGTGGGAAAAGCTGCCACTAAGTGGTTGTTGCTTTCTATCTGTTTTTTTTTTTTGTTTTGTTTTTCTCCCACCCAATACAGCCATCTGCTTCTCTTTTTAAAAGAGGAAATCCTAGTCGCAACTTAAAGGAAAATACAAATGTTTTCACTTTTTGGCTCATTTCTTTCAGTTCTTAAGTAGTGAAGAAACAGAAGTAAGCCAAATTAAACTGGATGACAGCAATATTTTCCTTAAGTCAGTATTAAAGCTGTATTTTAAACATTTTTACTTAAAACTGTCAAATAGTTGTGTGTATGAAAAAAATCTGTGTCCCGGCATACAGAGGTGTATGTATTACAGTATTGTAAGGTTAAGTCTGGTCCTTTAAACTGTATCTTGAGCAGCGAGTGAGGCATCTTCCTACCTTGTATCAGTTTTTCGAAGACTCTTGAATGCATCAAGCTACTAATGCAACAGATGCAACGTCAGTTTTACTTCAAAAATTCTGTAATTATACAACGTAGTCATGAATGCAGCTGCAACAATCTGAAGAGCTCCAGCTAAAAATATGAAAAATCAAACTATTTATTTGTGTATCTTTTCCTGTGTGCACTGTAATTCACTTCCAGCACCGGGCCGGTGTTTGAATGTATTCTTTTAGTTAGTCTTTCTTTAAGTCATGCTGTTATTTTCTATGAAATGGGGGTGTCGTCACTTGACTGTGGTCCAACTACTACTGTAGCTTCTGTTTTACTAGTAGCCCAATACAGCACTTATCAGTTAAGGCTAGGTCAATTTACACATGAGAGGTTGGTTGGATCCATGTGAAGACGCTTTTTGTGTGTAAGCACATGATCTGATGGATGTTCTTTAACAGGTTTGGTGAATGCATGTATGCTTTTCTGTCTAAATGGAAACTGATGCATGCAGCAACTTTGCTTCTGGTCAGTTTCAGTGATGATGGTGATAGATTCATGTAATCTATCATGCAGAGGACATTTTGTCAGCTCAGGCCCGTCAACATTTAGATTTTGTAGGTCTGAATCATTCGTTTTCTTCCCGGCTGAGGTATTCTGCGTGATACCAGAGCTAAAACTTGCTTCACCTCATAGATATTTAGTTATTGGCTGTTTGGGGTTCTCTCTGCTAGTTTGCACTGCTGTGCACTTTTATATCCTGTTTGAAATGTCCTGTGGCCTCTAGCTCCTTCACACCAATAAAGGAACTAAGATAAATTAGAAATGGCGTCCTTAAAAAATGTATTCCATGATCCAGTCTCATCTACTCTGTGCTGTGATTACCTTCTGACAGGGTCTGTAGATACTGCGAGATACAAGTGTGGGACTGCCTGGCATGCTTGTAACCATCTTGTACACTGTATGCTGGACACTGCTCTGTTTCTGCAACGCATTTACCCCCTTTTTTTCACTTCCTGAAATAAAAAATTACACTATCAGCACTTCAGGTCTTTGTTTGGCGTCATGTGTTTATCAGAAGTTCATGACTGCTGTTCGAGGATTTCCACCAATACACAAAACCACACAATAAACTTTACACTGACTAACACGTCAACAACTTTCATGATCAAGTAAAGTATATTTAGAAATAGAAAAATTACATTTCCTGCAGAAAATGCGGGGGAATGCTGAAAGCTGAAATTTATTTGAATAATGTAAGGTGTTTGAATTAATTAAAAGTTAAAAAGCACATATCCACCAATAAGAATAGAGGAACAAACTGATTGTTCCTCTGTACATTTTTTGTTTGACTACTCCTTCAGCATACTTTCAGCTACAGAAACCATTCAACTATCAAAATGTTTAGCTCTTTACGGACATTTATGCTCTGACTTTTCTTCTTTATACATTTTATAAATATATATATACTTTTTAAAATATTAAGCTTTTTTTCAATTATTTTTTTTACAAGGCAATGGAGATCCCTCTTCAACTTGCTCTATTTTGATATTGCTTCCAGCATACTTTCAGCTACAATATTCAGTTAATTTTTTAAAATATTGTGACGACATCATTCAATACTGTTTTCAGTTGCAGATACAATATAAGAGTACTTCTTCACTCTCTAGTTGTGACCAGCACTTGGACTTGCCCTCACACCTGGAATTGAACCCTGATTTCCTGCACCCACATCAGCGGTGTTAACCGCTGTGCTAAACCTGCCCGACAGAGGTACACTTAAACGGAAGTTCTAAATATGAAGAGAATGGGGGAGAAAAAAATGCATACACGTGCTTCTCCTATATTGTATGGTTTAAAGGTCCATGATTTGAGCAATGGGATTTCCTCCTGTAAGTGAATGTGTCATCTCAATCAGCTGTGTGTCCTCAAATCACTTGAGGACTGAAGAACAGATATGTGCACTGTTGATCTGATCATATTAAATTTGATTTAAATTCACTCATTAGTTACTTGCATTATATTATAGGCTAACCCTATAAAATACTGCTGAAATGAAATCATTTGTCTGAATTGTTGTAATGACTGCTTACTTCTTTCAAGGGCTAAACAAATCTGTTTTATGTTTAAATATAGACGAGGCTTAATGTCCGTCATTCCCTCAGTACATAATTGTGTTGTTAACNGAACAACACCAGATTAAGGCTTTGGTCTGCTGTGCAGCAGATGATGCAACAAAGAAGGTAAAGATTGTTGATGTTTTTAGATTTTAGGACTGGGGGAGAGATTATGAAACAACTAGCTAACACTAGTTACTCTTTTGTGTTCTTTCTGCATGTGGATCATACATGTTCTGAAGTGGCACACACAGGGGTCCCGGTGTCTAAAGTGGAAAAATATAGGCTATATCAGACCATGGAACTGAACTGAAAATACTGCTGAAATGAAATCATTTGACTGAATTGTTGTAATGACTGCTTACTTCTTTCAAGGGCTAAACAAATCTGTTTTGTTTACATATAGACGAAGCTTAATGTCCGTCATTCCCTCAGTACATAATTGTGTTGTTAAGTCACATCAGCAACTGCAGCCTTGTTAAGTGATTCAACTTTGTCCTTTTTTCCCCACAAGATTTCAAGTGAGACGGCTC